>VZQC01007135.1:152003-361521 GCA_009823505.1 Rhizomys pruinosus | reverse complement strand
GGAACACGGGTCTAGATTTGTTAAAACAATAAAAATAAATTTATGTGAAAAAATAAATAAAGAAAGAATTCTGATTTCGTTTCTGTGGTCATTTAGAACTGGGAATACTTTAGTTCAGGCTCTTCTGGCTTTCATAGTTTGCATTGAAATGTCAGTTGTAATTCCAATAGGTTTTTCTTTATATGTGATTTTGTTTTTCTCTGGCAGCTTTCAGTATTCTCTCTTTGTACTGTATGTTTATTGTGATATGCTATGGGGAGTTTCTTTTCTGGTCCTGTTGATTTGGTGTTCTATGTGCACCTTGTCTTTGTATGGATAAGTCTTTCCTTAATTGTGGGAAAGTTTCTTCTACAATCCTGTTGAATATCTGGCCAGTATCATTTACTTGAGCTTCTCCTTCCTCTATGTGTATGACATAAATTTGATCTTTTCATGGTTGTCCAAAATTTCCTGCATACTCCATTCCTGTGGGGTTTTTTTTTCATATTTTTTGGTTTAGTGGTCCAATACTTCAACTTTGTCATCTACTCTTGTTATTCTGTTTTCTGTTTCATTCATTCATTGGTGAGGGTTTCTCCTGTTACTTCAAATTAACGTAATGAGCTTTTCACTTTCTTCTTTATTTCAGCCTGAGTTTTCTTCAATATTTCTATCTCTTTTGTGAATTCATTCAGAAGTTTATCCATTTTTTCTTTTAGTTCTTTGATTTGTTTGTGTATTCTTTAAATTCATTGAATTCTTTGATCATGTTAATGCTTGTTATCTTAAATTCTGTGTCCTGATTTATCTCTAGGGGTTTCTCATTGTTGAAATCTTCTAAAGGACTGGTGGTGCTCAATGGGATCATATTATTTTGGTTTCTCATGTTATTATTTTTTTCATTGTTGTTTTGGCACGTGTATTTCTTTTGCTGCTTGTGATTCTGTTATGAAACTGAAGCCTTCCTTTGTTGATCCGAAGTCTGATTTTGTTTGTATTGTCAATTGCTTTGTGATTGAGTATGAAAAGCTGGTTGGCCAGGGCTGGAAAGATAGCCTAGTGGTTAAGAGCGCCGACTGCTCTTGCAGAGTACCCGGGTTCAATCCCCAGTACCCACATGGCTGCTGAGAACCATCTGTAACTCCAATTCCAGGAGAACTGCAGTTCCAGGGGAATCCGACACCCTCCTCTGACCTCCGCAGCATTGCACGACATGGGTGCACAAACCTACATGCAGAAATAAAATACACATAAGAAATAAAATTAAAAAAAAAAGCTGGTTGGTCTAGACTTCAGGTTCTCTTTTTTTATTTTATATTGGAGGGAACAAATGGCTTCAGTCAGGCTACTAAGAAATTTGAAACAGTTAGGAGAACTTCATAAGCTTCCTCTATATGGTGTGAAGATCCAAGGAGAGGAGATTGGAGATGGATGTGCTTTTCCCTGGTAGTCAACAGAAAGGTCTAAGCAATGGGGCAGCAGGAGAGATTGCAGATCCTCCTATAGGAGGTGAATATGCACAGCATAATTTGGGAAGCTCACCCAAAGAGGCCAGGCACTCATGCTCAGGCAGTCTCCAAATTCTAGGCCTCTACTAGCCATCAGGGAAACCTAACCCAGGGGCAGTGGGAAGGACTGTAGGTGGTCCCAAAGGAGAGGTATGGGTACAGTGTGATTTGGGAAGCTCAAACTGCAGAGGCCCACATCAGGTGCAAATCAGGTGTTCTCAGGCATATTTTACTTAGTTTTTAAATTATTTATAAATTTCATAGAATATATTGTTTCTCAATTTTTATTGAGCTTTTGTACATTTCAAAGAAGAAAAAAATTAATCAAACAACGAAGGCATCTAAAGGAGGCAAGCAAAACAAGCATTCAACACAGTGAAGAGGTATTTGTGATTCACATTGGAATACAGGCAAAGAGAAACCCACATGCCAGGGACACGAAGAAGAGTCAACATGGGAAAGGTGAAGGATAATTCCATGCCAACCTCTACAAACCCTGTGGAAGACTCCTACAGTGAGATCCCCCTGGGGATGGCCTAGGACACAGATATTAGAAGTACAACTGTGGACATACTCAAAGAAATCAAAAACTATAAAGAACAAGTCAGATAACTTAGGAGAGAGAATGAAAAATTCAAGAAGGACCTAGAGAGAGAGAATGAAACTCTGGAAGGAAGTGGAAACACTGAATAGATCCCATGTTGAAAAAGATAAGGAAACCAACCAGCAAAGCACAGAGCTACAGGAAGAGATTGAGAAGCTCCAAAAGGAAGTGGAAATACTAAAGAAATCAGAAGGCGAAATGAAAAAGGAAACCAAATACTCATACCATCAAGAGGAAAGGAATGGAAAAAGCCTCAGAAGCAGAATGGAAGAAGCAGAACAAAGAATATCAGACCTGGAAGATAACACAGAACAACTAAAAACCTCAAGTAAAGATTATGAAAAATTTTAAAGTACACAAAAGTGGAACAACCAGGAACTGTGGGACACTATGAAAAGATCAAACCTCTGCATCATAGGAATAGAGGAAAAAGAATCCCAAGAGAATGGTATTGATCAGATATTCAACAGAGTAATAGATGAAAATTTCCCCAAACTAAAAAAAGACAAACCAATACGAATACAAGAACCACATAGAACTCCAAACAGACAAGATCAGAAAAGAAATTCTCCATGCCACATCATAGTTAAAATGCTAGACAACCAAAACAAAGACAAAATCCTTAAAGCCACAGGAGAAAAACAACAAGTTACATATAAGGGGAAACCTATCAGAATTACAACCGACTTCTCAGTGCAAACTATGAAAGCAAGAAGAACCTGGAGTAAAGCATTCCAAGTGTTTTATTTTTTTAATTTTATTTATTTTTGTATGTATATGAATGTACTATCTGCATGCAGGTTTGTGCACCCATGTCGTGCAATGCTGTGGAGGTCAGAAGAGGGTCTCGAATTCCCCTGGAACTGGAGTTCTCCTGGAATTGGAGTTACAGACGGTTCTTAGCCACCATATGGGTGCTGGGGATCGAACCTGGGTCCTCTGCAAGAGCAGTTGATGCTCTTAACTACTAGGCTATCTCTCCAGCCCCTTTTTTATTTTATTATTGTTTTTAATTTTAAAGCATTCCCATTGTTAAAAGACTATAGATGCCAACCTAGATTACTATACCCAGCAAAAATGTTGATTATAGTTGAAGGAGAGAGAAAAATCTTCCATGACATAAACAAGATGAAAGAATACATGTCCGGAAAGCCAACCCTTCAGAGAATACTTGAAGCAATTCAAAGGACAGAAGAAAGGAGCAACTATCCCCAGGCACCTAGAAAGAGAAATTAATAAAAGCATAACTGCAGAAGTAGAAACCTAGACCAAAAATGCAAATGAATAATAAGGTGAAAGGAAGCAACACACATCTATCAGTTATAACCTTAAATATTAATGGACTAAACTCCCCAATCAAAAGACATAGACTGGGAGATTTGATTAGGAAACAGAATCCATCGATATGCTGTGTACAAGAAACGCATCTTACATTCAAAGATAGGCACCACCTTAAAGTGAAAGGACGGGAAAAAATATTCCAAGGAAATGGTACCAAAAAGAAAGCATGTATTGCTAGTTTAATATCAGGGAAAATAGACTTCAAAGTAAAAGAAATCAGAAGAGACAAAGAAGGCCATTGAATTTTTATCAAAGGAACAATTCACCATGAAGATTTCACAATCATGAATATGTATGCACCAAATTCTGGTGCACCAAACTTTATAAAGACAATTCTCCAGGACCACAAGGCACAGGTTAACCCCAGTCACAAGGCACAGGTTAATCCCAGTACACTCATAGTAGGGGACTTCATTACCTCACTAAGCCCTTTGGACAGATCAACTGGACAAAGAATAAACAGAGAGACATCTGAACTGAATGATATGATACACCAAATGGACCTCACAGACATTTCATGCAATAGTTCTTAATCAAATTTAGATACCCCCACACCCTTGTCCCATCTGCCAGCTGGACCTCTTGTATTTTACCACCCATGTTAAGTCCTAACTAGCCAAACAATTGTCCCCAGATATCTTTCTGTGCAAATTCATCCACTGGAGTCTTGTCAAATTATCTAGTGATTGTAAGTAAGATCTACTCTCCCCCACCCAGTAGTACTCAGTCTCTAACAGTTCCCAGGCTAGAGCCAACATGCTGTCCATTTCTCTAACCTCCACTCTGGGCCCTTGTCTGATTGACTTGGCATAGGTTCTGTGCTTTATACCACCATTGCCGCAAGTTCACATGTGCAAGCTTCCAGTGGCCTGAAAGCCTCTGCTTCTCTATGTTCATGGACCAATCCCTGGCTCTTATGAGCTTTCCACCCACTCTTCCACAATGGTCCTGAACCATGGGTGGGTGAGGTTTAATATAAGAGTCCTATCTGTGGACACACACTCTACAGTCTCTTATTCTCTAAAACTTGAAACAGTTGTGGCCTTCTGTGTGTATCACAGACTATTGTATAGGGAAGCTTCACTGGCAAGAGTTGAGGGACACACTAGTTCTTTCCACACCATTCCACTATGTTTCATGAGCCTAAATGTAGAGGTTCTACTGTAGATGTTCAAGCTATGAATGAGGATCTCTCAGATGCATATTCTCTGTGTGTGATCAGTTGTGGAACTCTGAAATAGCCTCTGTCTGTTGCAAAGAGAAGCTTCATTGGTGAGTGGTATATGATATGCTTGTCTGTAAATATAAGGATCCATATTTTGCATATGGTAAGAAATTTCACTTGTCTAAGGATGACAAAGATAGAGATATGATATAGATATATGTGTTTTATAGCCATGTGTATTTTGGCTGTGTTTACAGTGCCTGTCCCAAGTTCATGCCCATTGAGAGAACTTAAAATCCAACTAAATAGCTGTTGATCACTCCCCAGATAACAGTGCCTCTACTGCATCAATAGAGGTAGTTTGCTGTGCCGGTCATTATGGTTATTAGAATTAATATTATGAAAATGACCATCTTACCAAAAGCAATCTATTGATTCAGTTCAATGCCAATCAAAATATCCAGGACATTCTTCACAGAGCTACAAAAATATCATCCTAAAATTCATATGGAAACACAACAGACTCAAGATATCCAAAAGAATCTTGGGCAAAAAGAACAATACTGGGGGAAGGGAGGGATCACCATACCAGATCTCAGATCAAATTACAGAGCAATAGTCACAAAGCCAGCATGACACAAAAATAGACACATAGATCAAAGGAACACAATAGAAGAGTACATGCAAGTTCAGCCAAATGATATTGGACAAAGGTGCCAAGAAAATGGAGGAAAGACAGGATCTTCAATAAACTGTGCTAGCAAAACTGGATCTCCATCTGTAGAAGAATGAGATTGAACCCTTTTCTTTCACCTTGCAAAAAAATTCAGCTCCAAATGGATCAAAGACCTCAATATAAAACCTTAAACTTGGGGCTGGAGAGATGGCCCTGCAGTTAAGAGTAGTCTAACTACTCTTACTGACTAGTCTTACAGAAGATCCTGGTTTGACTCCCAACATCCACATGATGGTTAATGATCAACTGCAATTCCATTTACAGGGGATCCAACACCTCCTTCTGACCTCCTTGGACATTGAACGACATAGGTGCCATGCACTCATACACATAAAATAAAAATAATAAATAAAATACTTAAAACTCCCTAAAACTCTGAAAATACTAGAAGAAAACATACACAGTACCCTATAAGATATAGGTGTAGGAAAGTACTTTCTAAATCAAATATAGGGTGCTCAGGCATTAAAGTCAACAATGTACAAGTAGGGCCTTATTAATCTACAAAGCTTCTGTACAGCAAAATATAAATAACTAAGAAAGTGAAGAGGAAACCTACTGAGTAAGAGAAAAATCTGTACCAGGTACAAATCTGACAGAGGATTAATATCCAGAATATATAAAAAAAATTTTTTTAAAGGAGAAAATAAACTCAATAAAAATATGGGCTGTAGATCTTCTCAAAAGAAGAATTAAAATGTCTACGAACCACCTTAAAAAGTGCTCAACATCCTTAGTAATTAGAGGAATGCAGATATCCACCTTAAGATTCCATTTTACCCCACTCAGGCCGGCTAAGATCAAGAGAACAAAACACACTAAATGCTGGTGAGGATATGGAGAATGGGGAATGCTCATTCACTGCTGGTGGGAATGCAAACTCTTGCAACCACTATAGAAATCAGTGTGGAGAACTCTCAAGAAACTAAAAATAAATCTACCATATAGTCCAGTTCTACCACTCCTTAATGTACCCAAAGGACGCATCCTAGTGTGCTTCCATGTTTGTCGCTGCTCTCTTCACAATAGCTAAGAGAAGGAAACAACTTTGCCCCTCATCTGATGAATGGATAATGGAAATGTGATATATTTATACAATAGTGTTCTACTCATCAGTAAGAAAAGATGAAATTATGAAATTTGCAAGTAAATGGATGGAAATAGAGATTGTTATACTAAGTGAACTAAAAAATTCAGAAAAGCAAGTGACCTATGTTCTCCCTCATTGGAAGTACTTAGCACCAATCCCTTATATGTGAGTACATATCCTGATGCAACCAGGAGATAGAACAATGGAAAGGATCCAGGGAGGTAAAGGAAAAGAAAGAGCTGGAAAGAGGGGGGCAGTAGGGAATAGATGTTACTGGGGGAGTTGGGAGAAATGGGAGTAAAGAAGGGAGGGATATTCAGGTGTTCATGGTGGTGGGGGAGGAGGGAACTCAGGAGAGGGGGTACAGCAGGATGCAGGTGTTGTTGGGGGGAGGGTGGTAATAATAGGGGTCCTTGGAATAGCGAGGGAGGAGGGAGGTTGGATGGGGCCAGACAGAAAAGAATGGAGCTTGAAGGGCTAGGGAAGCCAGAGGGAAATGTGCTGGCTAGAGAAGCCTTTCAGTAATGCACATACTGTCTCTGAACATTATACCCAGGGCTGAATGGCAAGGAACACAGTACCAGACAGGAGAGACCTCATCTGGACTACTCTGTCATCAGAGTAGTCCAAAAGATTCCCCAAATAGCACCGGATTTTGCCAGAGCTCTGGGTTATCCTCCAGAACTCAAAGATAAGGCCCTACTACTGAAGACAGGACATACTTTAGACACAGGACTTGGAGCAATGGAGCAGGAACTTGCCGGGAGCCAAAGCTGTCAGGCATACATGCTCACAGAAAATTACTAACTTATCTCAGGTGTTTAGGAGCCAGCTTACTTACCTCAGGAATTTACAAGCCAGTTTACATACCTCAGGAGTTTATGAGTGCACCTTGCTTATCTTAGAAATTTACTGCCATATCAACCCCAGACAAAATTAGTAAAATAGGAATTCCAGTTACAGTCATACAGGGTAGAAAACATTACTTAAATAAAGGTAGATTGTGGGCTCCTTCTTTAGAAAAATATAGTAAAGAAAAAACCAAAAAGACCCTCCCTTCCTAAAAGCCCTTACAAAGGTAAAATGGAAGGGAAGACATTGCACTGAGTGATATCATAGTCAGTTACAAGTAGCAGAAGTGTTTTTCCAGACTTAATAAAAAGCTCAGTCCCTCGAGCAAGGAGCTGCACCTGATAGAATGAGTAAAATGGAAATCTTGGTTATAGTTATGCATGGTAAAATGCAATACTTGGTTAGAGGCACATGGCGGGCTTCTCCTTTAAGAAAACCAGAACTAATTAAGAAACTCTCCCAGGCCATGGCTTGAATTACAGCCTAGAGATCAGGTGCCAGGAAGAATGGGAAAGAACCAAACTGAAGCTTCAAAGGGAGACAATGTCTCACATCTCACAAACTAACTCTGTGGTTTTATGACCACTGTTTGTTCCTGGAGATGTGCTGATCTTGAGCAAAGTACCATGTGTAAAGTGCTTCTGGTTAGTGCTTCTGGTTAATGTGTAAAACTTAAACTCTTTAGTAAAGGGCTTAATTATTCCTGGGGATGTATTAATCTTGGTCTGTCTTTTCTGACATGTGCTTTATAAACAGTTGCTTGCTCTTAGTAAAATGCACCAGATTCAAGACCACTCTGGTGTCATGTCTGTCTAATATTCGCTGAACCCGTGCCCTCCTTCCAAGACCCTGATTCCCACAGATTGAGAGAGGCCCCCGCTGGGACAGTCTGCGGCAGGAACTAGTCTAGAATCCTCTCTGAAATTTAGCTCACATAGTTCTAGAGAATATTAGGTAAGCTTCTATGGTGAAAATCAATCAATTGGTTTTTAATAATATAACATATTTTGATCATACTGAGACCACCCCATCTGCACCTTCTCTTACTACCCCCTGCCTAATTTCATATATGGCCTTTTGAGTTAATTTTCATTCCCAAATGCCCTTGGATGTGGGTCTGTCCACTGGAGCCTGGCCACCCTTCCTTACTTTCTCCCCTCCAGGTGCTCTTTGTTGCCAATAACTCCTCAGATAGGGCTGGAGTTTATTCCTGACTTCTGCACTTCCATGCTGAGATTTTGTCTGGCTTGGGCTTACATGGGACTCCTGCACACTGTCACCACTGCTATGGAGTTCCTATAAGTGAGTAACTGCCCGTGTGTATGGAAAACTCTGGCTCTTACAATCTTTCTGCCCCCTCATCTGAAATGATCTTAGGAGTCAGAAGTTTGCTCTAGGTGTCCAATTCTCATTCTGCAGTCTCTTAGTCTCTGTACATTGGCCAGGAATGGGTCTCTGTTAATTACCATCTGCTGTGTGAGGAATCTTCTCTGGTGAAAACAATAGCTTATCAGGAGTCAGTTTAGTAGAATATTTGGATTAGGCTCCCCCTATGGCCTGTGACTTGTCTGGCCACAGGTTTCTAGGCTTGATATCAGTGTTGGGTTTTGGCTTCATATTGTGAAGTAGACCTTAAATACAATCAGAAAGTAGTTAGTCCCATCACACTTATGTCCCTACTGCATCCGTGAGTGAATCTCCCCAGACCATTGCTATAGCTCAAAAGACTCACAGCTGGGTAAGTTTAATGATTACTTTTGCTCTTTATGTAGCCAGTATACAAGAAGCTTTGAGGTCAGTACCAACTTATTTTATCCTTGTTTATTTTACAACTCATGTGTATAATGCCTTTGGCAATAGGATCTTACTATCAAGTTCTGGTTGATACCAAGAGCTGGGCAATGACCAGTATTATTTGAGAGTCTATGGGAACCCTGGTCAACAGCTTCAAAAGAGGGATTCCTTTCCTGGTGTTGGGCTTATTTTGCCAGCCTACATTGTCTTGTATGGATAATGCTCCAATGTTATAGGGTAATTTGTTTTAATCCCTTTTATATTGTATATGTATATACTTTACAAAGCTTCTACAGTGGTAGGTTTCCATAAGGCTTTTTCTAAAGCCCTTTAGTATGGTTTACCATCCCCATACTCCCCCATCTGCCCTGCCCTCCATTCCTCACCAGTTGCCATTTACATGACATCTGTGATGCTCTAACCAATAAGCATTTGTTGACAGTTGAATTAATGAATACTGCACATAAGAGGAGATAGACCTTAAAGCCATGATTTTGGAAAACTGATCTTTATTCATTCCTGAACCCACACATCTCAGGATGTTTCCTTGATGAAGGCCATGATTTAGACATGCATGGACAGGAAAGTAAAAGTCTGAAGGAGGCTGAAATCCTCTCTTCCTACATTTGTTTCCCTTCATGGATATATCATATCTGGAGTATCAAGGCCAAATACAAAGAAAATACAAAGAAAATGCCACATATTTAAATAATAACCCAGAGGGAAGGATAAACCCCAGAGAGACTGATCATCCTGAGAGAAGTAAACATTTTCTGCAATTTTCATATCAATATCTGTAGTATGGGGCATTTGCCATTCTGAAGAGAGGTCAAATGGATTTTGATATATGCTATGATAGCTAAATTAAAACCTTACAAAGGGCAAGATCAAGTAAGATTCTGAGTTTAAGAGAAAGGAGGACTTGATCTGTCATTCTATCACACACTTGAGAACTAATATGGAAGTCACACACTGTCAAAACTGAGGTCCTTCCCTGCCCTCAGGATGAGATAGCTGATTCAGAAAAGAGAAACAGGTAAAAGTCTCTAGTCTGGCTGTTTTGTATTTTTATGAACAGGGATGAAGAATGTCACACATATATACTGGACATATTTCCATCAATTTCTGCAACAATTGGAACCCTTGGATATTGCCAGAAAAAGTTCTCCAAGCTTCTGTGACTCCAGTATATATATGATGGATAATCTTGATTGTCAATTTGGTGAGAGTGTCAGCTGCCCTGAGCTAACTAAACACATATTTCTGTGTTTTTGAGGGCATTCCCAGAGAAGTTTGAAGGGGGAGGATCTCACTCCAAATGTGGGTTATGCCATCCCAAGGGCTGAGGTGGAGGATAGAATAAAAAAGAGAAGGACAAAGACCACTAGGGTAGGCTTTCTTTCTCTTTCTTGACCACCATGAGGTAAACAGCTTTGCTGTCCACACACTTGTGGTCTCAATATTAGGCTCACCACAGAACCACATCAATGGAGCAAGCCCACCATGGCAAGAAGCTCCAGAATCCAAAAACCAAAATAATCCTTTTTCTTTCTGAGTTGTTTTGTCAAGTATCTGTCACAGCAATGAAAGACTAACAAAGTCTCCAACAGTCTTACAGAGACAAGCTAGTAGAGTCAACATTGTTTTATAAACAGTGAAAGAGACCTTGAGTAAGAACATCTTCAAAATTGGAAACACAACAGTGATTAGAGCCTGTAATTCATGTTGACTTCCCTAGATTCTATGGTATTGGCTCAGTAAAATTCAGGAAACATTTCACTTTCTTACATAGTTTTATCCTGATTTTCAAAGTGTAGAAGGAATATCAGAAAATATATAATGCAATACCATTCCTGAGACACATTTGTACTTACCGGAGAGAAAGTGCACATGATCCTGCTAGAATTAGACTGTCATCACAGGTGCCAAGATTACTGTTAGTAATGATCCCATATCAACACAGTAACTAACATTGAATATTTACAACAGCAGTTTGATTAAAAGTGAATCTCAGGTTAAAGCCTTGTTTATAATCAAATAGCTAATGTGTTTTAGACGTGGAATTCCAAAGTTGTGGATTCTGACTTGAAACTCACTATTCTTTGCTAAATTTCAATGTTATGAAACTCAATTTTTTGAAACTCAATTTTTTATTTAAGAGGTACAATGAGAAGCCCAAGACCCAGTTACCTCAAAGCTTTGGTTATTTTCATATGATTGGTCAGCAGAAATTATTTTAAGCATTTGGCTTTCACCAAAGCCAAAAGCCATTACTGAATGACTGAAATACCTTTTTGGGGGAAAAAGGTTGCCAATTTGGTGAACTTGTGCATTCTTTGACAGGTGTCAAAACATCAGAGAAACTGAGCTTTATTAAGTTTGCTAAATTCCTGTGGAGCCTCACTATTTCAAGGTCTTGTAGTCAGTCACCATTAAACTCAATCATCATTGAAGAATCCATGGAAAACAAGGAACAAATAGTGAAAAAGTATTACTCAGATTTCTTTTTAGGTTTCCAGGTATTGCACCCAAAACAATGAGGGACCATTAAAAAAAAAGGAAAGCGCTACAAAAATGGGCACAGCTCACAGAGAGGAACAACAACAAAAGTGAATACATTAACTCCAAGTTTTACAATGTCAAATCTCCATAATAAAGGCCAGCCATGCCGTGAGGTAAAATCAAACCCCATGTGTTTATACGAGGATATTTAGAGAGACATCATTTCAAATACTGTTATGAGATTTTTGGATTAAACAAATTAGGATCAAATGTCCAAATATGCTCTAAGTACAGGGAATAATGACACATAATAACACAACTCTTATCATTTAGCAATTCATTAAATTTGTTTCTTTTTTTTTAATTAGTCAGGAGATAGTCTTAGTGAACAAATCACATGGTGAAAACATAGCATGTATTCACCAATTTGTTATATATTTTGTGTGTAGGATTATTATTTTGCCCCATGGAAAGCCAAAATCAGTTGAACAAGTGCTCCAAAAATATTATGTGAGGGTTTGAAACCAAGCATGGAAAATGTTGGCACAAAGAATGTGAAGCATTTCTAAAAATGATCCTGGAAGCCCACATGAAATATTCACGCTAGAAAGAAATGAGGACTGGGAAGTGTATGGGCTCTGAGAGTCACAAGGCCACAGTTATCTGAAAGCCAGGCAGCACCAGAGACAGAAGCAACTGGGACAGGCCAGCCACAGCCTTTGGCCCATAGAACAGAATGAAATGAAGACCTCATAGTTAGCGGATCCAAAAATCATATTTATATGCTCTGAGGTTTACCATCTGGCAGCCTTGAGCTACACTGGATTTTTCTCAGACTAGACTTTAGTTGCCAAGTTGCATTTTCATAGTGATGACTTCCCAAATAAGAAATCTTGATGAATTGTTTTGACACAGGTCATATAGTTGCCAACATTTTTAAATAGTTAAGTTAAAAAAAATAGTCCTGTCCCCAGTCCTTAGGATGGCTACAAGCACATGTTGTTTTTCTTGATACATTCTTGGCAAATCTAAGGGGCTAGTAAAAGCACTGACGATCTAAAATCCTGAAGTCTAATGACTTGGTTTTTCAGCATTGCTACAGTGTTACGAAGTTAAAATAATGACATTAAATACTAGCATACATCATAAGTTTTCAAAAGTATGAAATCCAAATACTACTAGCAAAATACGCAAAATATCTATATGAACAAAGCTATAAAGCTCTGATGAGAGAGCTCAAAATATCTAAGTTGTGAGCTATTTGAGATTCCTGATTGCCAAGGTGCCAGCTCTTCCAAACTTTTGTCTAAGATTTAATTTAACAGCAGTAGAAGAACATTTCTTAATTCTAAAGCTTAAGTAGAAAGTAAACGATCCACAATAGTCAACAACATTTTGAAGGATGATGAGGAAGAAAAAGAAGAGAAGGATGAGAAGGAGAAGAAAGAAAAGGAGGAGGAGGAGGAGGAGGAAAGAAAGAGGAGAGGGATGAGGAGGAAGAGGAGGAGCAGGAAGAGGAGGAGGAAGAAAGGAGGAAGAGGAGGAGGAAGAAAGGAGGAAGAGGGGGAGGAGAAAGAAGAGGAGGAAGAGAATGAAGAAGGGGAAGAAGAGGAGGAGGAAGAAGAGGAAGAGGAGGATCAGGAGGAAGAGGAGAAAGAGGAATAAGAGGAGGAGGAAGAACAGGAAGAGGAGGAGCAGGAGAAAGAGGAGAAAGAGGAATAAGAAGAGGAGAAAGAGGAGGAAGAGGAGGAGGAAGAGGAGGAATAAGAGGAGGAGGAGGAATAAGAGGAGGAGGAGGAAGAGGAGGAGGAAGAGGAGGAGGAGGAATAAGAAGAGGAAGAGGAGGGGGAGGAAGAGGAAGAAGAGGAGGAGGAGGAATAAGAGGAGGAGGAATAAGAGGAGGAGGAAGAGGAGGAGGAGGAAGAAGAGGAGGAGGAATAAGAGGAGGAGGAATAAGAGGAGGAAGAGGAGGAGGAAGAAGAGGAGTAGGAGGAAGAGGAGGAGGAGGAAGAAGAGGAGGAGGAATAAGAGGAGGAGGAAGAATAAGAAGAGGAGGAGGAATAAGAGGAGGAGAAAGAGGAGGAGGAGGAATAAGAAGAGGAAGAGGAGGAGGAGGAAGAGGAGGAGGAAGAGGAGGAGGAAGAGGAGGAAGAGAAAGAGGAGGAGGAGGAATAAGAGGAGGAGGAATAAGAAGAGGAGGAAGAGGAGGAGGAGGAAGAGGAGAAGGAATAAGAGGGGGAGGAGGAAGAGGAGGAGGAGGAAGAGGAGGAGGAAGAAGAAGAGGAGGAGGTAGAGGAGGAGGAGGAAGAGGAGGAGGAAGAGAAGGAAAAGAAGAAAGAGGAGGAAGAAGAGGAGGAAGAGGGGGAGGAAGAAGAAGAAGAGGAAGAAGAGGAGGAAGAGGAGGAGGAAGAGGAGGAGGAAGAGAAGGAAAAGAAGAGGAAGAGGAACAGGAGAATGAAGAAGAGGAGGAAGAAGAGGAGGAGCAGGAAGAAGAGGAGCAGGAGGAAGAGGAGGAGGAAGAAGAGGAGAAGGAAGAGAAGGAGGAGGAGGAAAGGAGGAAGAGGAGAAGGACATAGAAGATGACTTGATTGCTTATTTTCTTGGTGTTTAGTTTTTTTAGTTCTTTGTGTATGGTAGATACTAATCCTCTGTTGGATGTAGTTTGTGGGCTGGCAGCATCTCCACTTGATTACCCGTTTCCTTTCCTGTGTAACCTTTTAATTTCTTTGGCCCCAGTTGTTCACTGTTGACTTTATTTCCTGAGAAGGTAGGGTTCTGTCAGAAAGCCTTTGTCTATCCCTATATCTTGAAGTACTTTCACTAGTTTTCCTCTAATAGTTGCAGAATGTCATATATTACATTAAACTCTTTGATACACTCAAGAGTTAGGTTTTGTTCAGAGAGAGAGAGAGAAAGAGAGAGAGAGATCCAATTTCATACATCTACATGTAAATATCCAGGTTTTTCTGGTACTATTTGTCAATGAAATTTCTCTCCTTTGTTTATTTTGCCTTTTTGTCAAAAACCAGGTGGCTGTCTGTATGAGTTTACATGTGAGTATTCTGTATGCATGTGGGTTCACATGTGGGTATTGTGTATGCATGTGTGGTTTACATGTGGGTCTTCTGTATGCATGTGGGTTTATATGTGGGTCTTCTGCATGTGTGTGGGTTTACATGTGGGTCTTCTGTATGCATGTGGGTTTACATGTGGGTATTCTGTATGCAGGTGGGTTTACCTGTGGGTCTTCTGCATGTGTGTGGGTTTATATGTGGGTCTTCTGCATGTGTGTGGGTTTACATGTGGGTCTTCTGCATGTGTGTGGGTTTACATGTGGGTCTTCTGTATGCATGTGGGTTTACATGTGGGTATTCTGTATGCAGGTGGGTTTACATGTGGGTCTTCTGCATGTGTGTGGGTTTATATGTGGGTCTTCTGCATGTGTGTGGGTTTACATGTGGGTCTTCTGTATGCATGTGGGTTTACATGTGGGTCTTCTGTATGCATGTGGGTTTACATGTGGGTCTTCTGTATGCATGTGAGTTTACATGTGAGTCTTCTGCATGCGTGTAGGTTTACATGTGGGTCTTCTGCACGTGTGTGGGTTTACATGTGGGTCTTTTGTGCTTTATTAGTTGCCTGTTTTGTGCCAGTGCTGTGCTGTTTTTGTTATTATGGCTCTAGAAATCAAGTGTGGTGATAACTTAAGCCCTATTTTGCCCTTTTGTATAACTGGAGACTTTTGTGATTCACTTTATCTGTAGCTTGCTTTTCCTAAGATAGCTACTTTTTAATAATATTCTTTGAAACCTTGAGCATGGGTGGGAAATTTTCTGTCCCTACAATGCTACAATCTGTGCAGTAAGTGTCTTAAAATTTTCATTATAGAGGCCTTATCTTTCCTTAATTATATGTATTCAATTTATTTACTTTATTGAGGAAATTTTCTTTTTTTTTTTTTTTCTTTGTGTATGAGTGTACTGTCTGCATGTAGGTCTGTGCACCCGTGTCGTGCAATGCCACGGAGGTCAGAAGAGGGCTTCGGATTCCCCTGGAACTGGAGTTCTCCTAGAATTGGAGCTTCAGACGGTTCTCATCCGCCATGTGGGTGCTGGGGATCGAACCCGGGTCCTCTGTAAGAGCGGTCGGCGCTCTTAACCGCTAGGCCATCTCTCCAGCCCAATTGAGGAAATTTTCAATGGGTGTGTTTCCATGATTTCTTTGTCAGGATGCTTGTTATTGATACATAAAAAGACTATTGTTTTTTTGTATGTTAATTTTGTCTCCTACCACTTTGCTGAAAATGTTTATCAATTCTAAGATTTCTATGGAAAAGTTGTTAGGGTCCCCTGTGTGAAAGTGTACTGTCTGTAAGTGAAGATATGCTGACCTCTTTTCTGTTTCCCTTTTACTCCTCTCCTCCTCTTATTGCTCTAAGGCTTCCAGTAATATCGTTTATAAGAGAGAAAGTGGACACCTTTGTCTTATTTCTGATTTTAGCAGAAATTCTTTGTTTTCCTCATTTACTGTAATGCCAGCTATAGATTTGTCATATATAAATGTGTGTGTGTGTGTGTGTGTGTGTGTGTGTGTGTGTGTTTTCCTTCAACTGTTTGCTTCTTTGGGGATTGTTTTTATACACAAACACTAAGGTTTGTATCCTTACATACTGTGCAGTAATGCATTAGTTAGTAAGGACATTAATTTTAAAAGGGTGAAAACCCTGAGGATGAGACTAGTTAGATTGACAGTGGTAGGGGATTTTGTGTGGCTTGAGTATACACGGGACTGTTCTATGCCATCGTGTTACTCTGAGTGATACCTCAGAAAGGTACAGTCAGTCCGATTTAAGGGTGAGACTCTTGCTAAGTTAACCAGGCTCTAGGGGCTAGACCCACATATTTGGAGACACAAATTAGACTCTATAGGCCATATAATATATACATACATATATTATGCATATAATATATATACACATGTATAATAGAGTACATTGTATTGGACAGGGGAGGTAGGCATGGGGGAAGGTATCTAAAGATCATCAATTTATATTGTATAAAATTGCAAAAATTCAACTCAAAAAGTGTTCTAGTTTGTCTTCCATTGCTGTGACAAAACACTCTGACTGACACCAACTTGGGGAGGAAAGGGTTTATTCAGATTACATCTCCTGGGTCACAGTTCATCACTTAGGGAGCCCAAGGCAGGAACTCAAGGCAGGAACCTGGAGGCAGGAGCTGAAGCACAGGCCATGAAGGAATGCTGTTCATTGGCTTGCTCTCCTGGCCTATGCCCAGTCTGCCTTCTTATATGGTACACAAATACCTGCCCAGGGTGGCACCACTCATTGTGGTCTGCGCCCTCCCACACTGCTCAACAATCAAGACAATACTCCACAGATGTGGCCACAGGCCAATCCAATGGAGCCAATTCCCCAATTGAGGCTCCCTCAGCCCAGGTGTGTCAAGTTGACACTAACGCTATCCAGCACAAAAAGTAATAGATTTTATAAGATATAATAATTAGTAACTAAAGCAATACACTGCATGATATTTGCAAAAATTCAGTAATAATAATGGGATATATACACACATTATATAAACACACACAGATAGATATAGATATATAGATATATCCCAATACTTAAAGGGGAAACAGACTACAGACACATGGAATGTTGAAAATGGTTCACCTTTCTCTGTATGTTTTGTGTCAACAACATTCATGTCTCCTCTAGCTGATGACAAGATTGGTAACACAAGAATCCAATCTTCTTCATCCTAGTTTCTCTCACAGAGCCTGAGACAGTGCCCCAGACATATTTAATAAACTTGGGATAAATTATTGAAAAAACAAATAAATAAGTAATAAAGTAGGGGGAATCATATCTGTAAATGGAGTCTGTTGGGTGTTGACTAAAATAGGAAATTAAACACGTTCTATCAAACACATCATTCCCAACACTTGGGAGACTAAGATACAGAAACCCCTTGTTCTTTAGTAGAAAACATCAAAGGAAAGTGGTGTGTGTGTGTGTGTGTGTGTGTGTGTGTGTGTGTGGAGAGAGAGAGAGAGAGAGAGAGAGAGAGAGAGAGAGAGAGAGAGACCTTGATATTCAAGCAGAACCTAAGTGAGGGTTGTATGCTTGTATAAACCACAGGCTTTGGGTGACCAGTTGTATCAAGCACACTGCTGTGGAAGAGGATGCCACAGCGGAGGAAGCTGTGCAGGCACAGTGGCAGGCATGGCATCCGTCTGTAGGATGGCATCCCTCTGTAGGAAGAGGCAGGCATGGCATCCCTCTGTAGTATTGACTCATATGTTCATAAGCCTAAAGATGCTTTGAAAAAATAAGCTTATGAACTTTTTCTTTGAAAGTCACATTTTTGCATGACTGAACGCGAAGGTTCAGAAGTGGCATAGACAAAAAAGAAAAGGATGGAGCCCATTCAACAAGAAATTTGCTTCTTATGTAAATAACAAAGAGAGTAGATACTACTTTTATCTTTATCATCACAAGAGCTGTGCCTGTATTGGTTATTGGGAAATATGTATTGAAAAGATGTACACAATATAACAGTTATCAACGTTTGATCTATAACTCTGTGAAACCATTTTTCTCAGGGGTCTCAAGACACTGAAACTATTTTTATAACATTAAGACATGATGTGGATTTCTCACTGTGTTGACACTTTCTGTTGATGTAATAATAACAGGTAAAAATGTTGGATCCTGATCAAAAGTGGTAGTCTAGGCTCTGCACTGACAGTCACCTTCAGATGAACGTATGCCAGCATCATATAAGATTGTTAATGAAGCTATGATGGATTTTATTAAATCTTGACTCAAATCCAGAGCAAAATGGAATTTGTGCATAAAACACTTCTGTACACTGACATATGATGGCTGTCATTCAAGGGGAGCTACTCATGTGTTTGCACAGGGTGAGCTAGCTGCTGTGTAGGAAGGGTGATAGATGCACGCTACTATGAGTCAGACCAGGCATTTGGCAGACTTTCCTCAAAATGGGTAATGGAATTCTGTCACTGAAAGGAACATGATGGAGCATTTCTTGCTCTCGTATTTTCTTGCAAATGACTGAAACGCTGTAAAATGTGTATCTAACACCAAGAGCTTGGAAGTTCCCAATCTTTAAATGCTTTTCTGATGTTATCATTGGAGATGTGGACGGTCAGATTTTGATGTAGCAAACTAAAAACCTGCAAACACTGGTCCTTCTGTCTAACTCAGTCATTTAGGTCCCATGCAATAATATCATACATGAGTAAAATTCATTCAACACAGAATTGTTTTTTTTTTCTGTTTTTTTTTTATTGATGACTCGGGAGGGGTGGGAGGGGTGAGAGAGGGACACGGGTGTATATTCGATTGGTGCATGTTTAATTGACGTGAGTTCAACAAGTATCCAGTTTTGCCCAGACTCTGTCTACAGGATACATGGTGTTTTAGGACTTAGTAACAGAATTGTTTTTAATTTGATTACATTTGGTACTGTGTTAGATAAGGACACTTTCATGTAAGTATACATTGTATATTGAGCATCACTGGATTTTATTGTAACAGGATATTGAAAGTTATTGAAAGTATTTTTAGATAGCATTTTTGCTGCCACATTCCAACTAACCTTGAAGGAACTATCACCAGCCACCTTCTAACACATCATTAGAATTTTGGAATGCTATCAAAAGTTTCCTATACACTAAAATATTTTGAAACCTACAGTAATTTTTTTTTAATTTTTTTTATTTATTTGTATGTGTATCAATGTACTGTCTGCATGCAGGTCTGTGCACCCGTGTCGGGCACTGCCGCGGAGGTCAGAAGAGGGTCTCGGATTCCCCTGGAGCTGGAGTTCTCCTGGAATTGGAGTTTCAGACAGCTCTCGGCCGCTATGTGGGTGCTGGGGATCGAACCCGGGTCCTCTGCAAGAGTGGTCGGTGCTCTTAACCGCTAGGCCATCTCTCCAGCCCCGAAACCTACAGTAATTTTTGTGAATGTAGAAAGATCCTGAGATTTTCAAACTGAACATTTAAAGAGATGGTTACACATGCCAAGTATATAACACAGCTTAAAAAATAAAACACGCCTATACTTCTTAAAACTGCTTTACATCCTTCTCAAGATGTACTACCCTCTACTGTCCCAGGGTGAGTGTATTATGTTAATTTTATAGTGACTACTCTCTTGCTCTCCTCATATGCATATCCCTCTGTACATATTTTGCCTTTATTTTGAATCATATACCACAGAACCACACTGCATGTATTTGTTTAGGTTTCTCTGAAAAAGGTATCCTAGAAAAGGTTTTATGTAGAGGTAACATATTTTTAAGGTGGTCCTTAGAGAAGAAGCATGGGGATGCAGTGTAGGACTAGAGAAGAGACAGACGGCACAGAGCAGTGCCCTACCTGCAGAACTCATGGTTTCTGTTTCCAGTGGACGACACTAAATTAAGAATAGTTTTGTCAGTGTTGTCCATCCAGCGTATACTCAGAAAAAACGAATGCATGTGCACTTATTCCTGTATAAACTGTTAAATGTTGATTTAACATAGCTGGTAGAACATCCAGAAATCTCTAGGTTGTTGTGTCATACTTTTAACTAGCCACCTGTCCCTCACCAATGGAAAGTTGTGTTTTTACCTCCCATAAACAATACTAAAATGATTACTCAGAGGTAGGAAATTCCCATTTGATGCTGTTTAGGGGAGTATTCAATATTAAGTTCCAGATTTTCTTTGCCCTTACGGTCAGCGAAGCTAGGAAAGTCAGAAAAAAGTAAAATCTCTAAATTGGCTCTCTACTTTGCAAGGTGCTCACAGCCTGTCCCAGGATTTGTAGGTGTAGCTGTTTTCTCTGCACACTGGATGCTGGCCAGGGAGGGAGGTGCAGCCTCTGTGGAAATATAAAGAGAGATGCAGTGAGCAGCTGCCTCGTTAGGATGTTGCTCATGGACTGCTGGTGGGTATTCTGAGCTGAGGTAAGCAAAAGAGGTATCAGGTGGCAACCAAGGCAGCATGTGCCTCCTGCATTGTCAAACTGCCTAAGGCAGCTTACGAAGCTCAGAGATGCTGCCAGAAATGGCACCTTTTCTTTGTCAACACAATTATAAACACGAATGCAGCTGAGTAAGTGTTTGCAAACAGATCATGCTCTGCTAGAATCTGTGAGATGGGGCACAAACAACCCTCCACTGGCCTTCTTCTCACCGCAGGAATGCAGGAACTGTGTGCTCAGTGCCAGCTCTCCAGCACTTCCCAAACACAGCAGAACACAGTTATCTGTGCTAGAAAACACCAAAGGAAAACATTAAAGATTACAGAATGCAGAAAGCAGAAGAGGCCCCAGTGCCTCAGGCTCCCTGTAATTGTCATTTTGAAGGATTGTCATGACAATATTTCCATGCCAGTAGACATATTGGACTTTCCACATTGCCACCGGTGCCAGCAGGATTGTGTCTGTGTCCTTGCAAAGGCATGGCAGGAGTCGAGATGGATGAAGCAAAAGGCAGGAGAGAAAATATGGGCAGCTGAGGAAGGGATGAAAAATGAAGGTTACGGGAATTTCTGATTTGAGGTTACATGGCTCATGGAAGATGAATCATGCTAAAGAGGTTCCAAGGAGAGCAGTAGCACATCTCTCCTTTTACAGCATTCTTCCTCCAGTGAGCCATGTTCTTTATTGAAGAAACCACTTATTGTTGGCAAGACTGACCCCAGGTGTGAACATGAAAGCCCTGGACTGACCCTGGGTGTGAACATGAAAGCCCTGGACTGACCCTGGGTGTGAACATGAAAGCCCTGCACTGACTCCAGGTGTGAACATGAAAGCCCTGGACTGACCCTGGGTGTGAACATGAAAGCCCTGGACTGACCCTGGGTGTGAACATGAAAGCCCTGGACTGACCCTGGGTGTGAACATGAAAGCCCTGGACTGACCCCGGGTGTGAACATGAAAGCCCTGGACTGACCCTGGGTGTGAACATGAAAGCCCTGGACTGACCCCGGGTGTGAACATGAAAGCCCTGGACTGACCCTGGGTGTGAACATGAAAGCCCTGGACTGACCCCGGGTGTGAACATGAAAGCCCTGGACTGACCCTGGGTGTGAACATGAAAGCCCTGGACTGACCCCGGGTGTGAACATGAAAGCCCTGGACTGACCCTGGGTGTGAACATGAAAGCCCTGGACTGACCCCGGGTGTGAACATGAAAGCCCTGGACTGACCCTGGGTGTGAACATGAAAGCCCTGGACTGACCCCGGGTGTGAACATGAAAGCCCTGGACTGACCCTGGGTGTGAACATGAAAGCCCTGGACTGACCCCGGGTGTGAACATGAAAGCCCTGGACTGACCCTGGGTGTGAACATGAAAGCCCTGGACTGACCCCGGGTGTGAACATGAAAGCCCTGGACTGACCCTGGGTGTGAACATGAAAGCCCTGGACTGACCCCGGGTGTGAACATGAAAGCCTGGACTGACCCCGGGTGTGAACATGAAAGTCCTGGACTGACCCCGGGTGTGAACATGAAAGCCCTGGACTGACCCTGGGTGTGAACATGAAAGTCCTGGACTGACCCCGGGTGTGAACATGAAAGCCTGGACTGACCCCGGGTGTGAACATGAAAGCCCTGGTCTGACCCCGAGTGTGAACATGAAAGCCCTGGACTGACCCTGGGTGTGAACATGAAAGCCCTGGACTGATCCCGGGTGTGAACATGACAGCCCTGGACTGACCCCGGGTGTGTGAACATAAAATCACCATGCAGAGGCAATGCTACAACCACAAGCTAGTGTGGAAATCAGTAATTAGATGAATCTTTGTCCATTTATACCACTTGGCTGGTGGGGAAAATAAAAGATATATATGAGTAAGAGAGACAGATCTGTCTACAGAGAAGAGACAATTCCTTTATGAATATTGGGATGCATGCCATAAAAGGTGGAAGGGCCTCAGCTTCAGGTGAAGTTAACCTGGGAGCAAGGCCTGCTTTATGGAAGAGAGAGCATAATGGGTTTTCATGAAAAGAAATAAAACTACTTGAAGTACAAGTACATGACTTGAAGTACAAGTCAATGGGGTTGATAAAGAGAAGCAGTTTAGAAAGAGGGAACAGTCACCAGGCAAGATGGTACATACCTGCACTAGTAGCACCCAGGATGAAGAGACAGGAGAGAGAGAGAGAGAGAGAGAGAGAGAGAGAGAGAGAGAGAGAGAGAAAGGGAGCGGAGGGGTCAAGTAGGGAATGGGAAAGGAGAGGAGTACTTTACAGATATTATCTTAACATGCTATTAGAGAAATTATATAATCTACATCACGTTTTACAGATAAGGAAAGTGACACAGGAAGAAAGTAAACTGATCAAGATTGACATACAATTAAGCCAGATGGTGAGAATTTTAGCCCAGGTAGACTGTGCATAGACCCTGTGCTCTTAAGTTTCTTGTACTGCTTTTGGTTGCTAGAGAAAAACATAACCATGCATTTTAGACATAAATGTGGTTCAACCACTGCACGCACTGTGAATCGAGTGTTCTACTAATTCTGATGCTACATGAAGGACAAGGCTCAGCTCCTGCCCCTACAGTGCTTAAAGCATAACTGAAAGCTAATTTCAGTATAATGTGGGACAATGCATATGTATGCTAGAAGATTATCTTCTTATTCTCTATGACTCCTATGACCCCATGACTCCTCACCTATCCAAACTAGGTCTCAGGATTTTTCAAGCAGAGAAGTAGAAGGGAAGCTGGTTTTAAGAGCAAAACTGAAGGTCTGCAAGACACAGGGCTTGGACTGTATGCCACGCACAGCAGGATGAAAGTTCAGCATGATTCCTGGTCCAGTTCAGTCCTTCTCCTCTTCTAAGCACTCCAGCTTAAGGACATAAAGTCTCCGTTCTGAAAAGAAACATCAAACAAGAGGACCATAGGTTGTCTACGCCCTGAGAAATCTCTATGAAAGATCTTTTGGAAAGACCCAAGACAACTGGTATTTGAAGACAGGGTCTGAGGTTGGGAAATGAAATCTACACATCAGCCTATGGCTCCTGTTTCAAGCCTTGGGTCTAGATGAGGTTACTAGGGAAAAGCCTGGATTGTAGGACATTTCTTGTATCTCTTCACTGCAACCCAGGATGGATCCAGTAGAAAAGCTGCGAGATGCCGCTAGTCAGGTGAGGCAGTGCTGGCCCCATTATAACGGAAGCTGCGAAATGTTTCCCACGTTTTGGGGTATTACCTATTCTCGTCACAATAGTGCAGAGTGTTTTTCCGGTGCTGAGAAATATTAGGTGCCCATAATCTGCTTAATGAATACATAGAGATGCTTCTTTGGATTTGTTGAGTCATCAGGAGTGGATTATATTTAAATTCTTTAATTGAAATATAGTGAGTGTAGGTATTGTTCTAATTATGTGGAATAGATTCATGAGAAAGAGAAAGAATCCTGCCCTCTTGAGGTTTATATTTTATTAGCGAACACAAATAATAACCCATGAATGAGAATTAGAAATTACTTGCTGTATTTCTCTGTGTGGGACTAGGCTGCAATCACCCTCCCTGGAACTTTGCCCAAAGCAGTACCCTTTCTTGACTATTTCTTTCTTTGTTTCTTCCAGGAGCCCTTCCTTAATAAATTACTCACATGCAAATCCACAAATCCCCAATCTCAGCATCTGCTTCTGATTTAAGATAAGAGTTGTACAAGAAAATATACTTACATAAAATGCAAACTTTGACTTTTTGTATCTCTGAGCTTACAGCTTGGTCCTGGAGACTGCTAAAAATGCAGTGTAGAATGCTACAACCACAATTTGGATAAGCGGTACATGGAGAGTGTTGAAGGAATCACAAATTGTTTACTATAGATGGTTTATATGTGAAGAGTGGTGGTAAGTCCTGCTAGATGGAGACAGTGAAGACGTGCAGAGACGGAGCAGAGACGCACTGTGGAGGGCCCTGCCCGGTCTCTGCAGTTCTCCACAGACAGCTGCAGCAAATGTTAGTGGAAGAGCATACCGTGGAGTGCTGGGCGCGGGAAAAGGAACGGAGAATGACCAGATGGTGGGACGTGAGCAGAAGTTTCCATGTTAGGAACTTGAAGGTTTCATGTGAGTGTGAGTGGAGGAGAATTGTTTTGTTTTGTTGCTGGTTTTAATTCGGTCACATGGTCACGTGGTACAACATTTAAAAATACGAAAAGTCTACAATTAAAATGCTAACTCCCGCCTTCCCTTGGTTATGGAAGTCACTGATCCGAGTTACATAACCATCCATTGGAAAACCCTCCTGTACTTACTGGGATGGTCTAAATCTGACACGTCACCTTGGCTCCTGTTTAGAAGACTTCCTCTCAGGAGATGGACCTGACTGGTGGAAGGGGTCACCAGGAACCACCAGACAGCTAGAGCTTGCTTTCTGCTTTCCTTTCTTTGCCTCACTACCACTGAGCTTCCCCGCCACGATGTCCTAAAAGCACTTTGAAAGACAAAATAAAAATTTCCTTCCTTGCTTCTGACATTTGTTGTGGTCATGGTGATGTAAGAGATAATACATATACATCACTCATATGTACAAATACCCCTCCTTTGTTTGCTAATGCTGCAGTGTGATGACTCATGTTGTGAAAGATTTTAAAAAGTGGAGCAGGGCAGTCAGATTTGTATGTTATACACATCCCTATGATTGCAGCATGCAGAATAAGTAAACAGGGGAGCAGGGCCAGTTATGACCAGTGCCTGACATAAAATAGTAGTAACAAAATGGAAAGAAAATATTTTAAAACTAGCTCTTTTGATCAAATAGCTCCAATATTTATTCCAGGCATCTTTCTTTCTTTCTTTCTTTTTCAATTTTATACAAAATATTTAATTTTTAAAACACAGGCTATTCATGTCACATAAATATTTTCAACTTTAGGTTAGCTGCTTATAGCCAGCAGAAGTATCAGGTGTGACAATGAGAATAGTGTACATACTGTCACTTAGAGGAAAGTCTGAAGCTTATGACTCACCATATGAAAATTTCAGAGACTTGAATACTGCAACTATTTTGCTGAATTTCAAAACATTTCACTTCCTGTAATGTAGTTTTATTACAAGTTGTTAGTATTCAATATTCAAATAAAAGTGAAATATTTTTTCTTCCATAAATTTTTTCTTATTACCACCAACAAAAATAATCCCATCAAAAAATAAAATGGTCAATTGACAACTCATTTTATAAAGGTAAAATGGCAAATGATCATCTGTAAAATATTCTTACTGTAAAATATTCAAGCAATGTTTCCTGAATCATGTTTTTTAATATGTAGGTTCTCAAGTCAGATAAGAGGGCAGAGGGCATAGGGTTCGACTGGCTTTCAATAACAATTCCATAACAATTGTTCAAATTTAAGATTCCAATTAAAAAATGTTACTAGAACAGTTAACACAAAAATGTTAGTTGGCACACTCTCAATTTCCCAGAGTCTTATTTTTGAGTACTGATTATTTAACTTTGGTTCCTTTCCAGAATTAATATAATTTTGTGTTGGTGTGTATGTAAAATATTAGTGAGACTGGACAACATTACAGTTACTCTATCTCTCTTTGTTGCATTTAATAGAGGAAAAAAAAATGTTAAAATAGCCTAACAGCATTGTTCAAATCTGGCAGAAGTCATAGTAAACTTTACAAAGGTGAGGAGGGAAGGAGAGAGGTTTTCTCTTTCTGCTTTATCTTTTTGCTTCACTAAATTTAGTCTAGGCAGTGTTTCTACTTAAGTTTACTTTTTCATAAAATAATTACATAACTTAAAATACGGCATTTGCCACCCCTCCTTTCCTGAACTTTTAACACAGTTCTGTAAACTGTTATTAATTCTTGCTTCTAAAACCCTGCCCTACAACTAGAAACAGGGTCAATATGGCAGCCAGAAAGAAAACAGAACTCAAATTCTCACTGAGCTGTTGTTTTCAACCACTCAGATGCTATTTTAGTACTGCTCAGAAATAACAAAAGGTACCGACTGTAGTTCTCCTCTCTTTTCTTACACCAAGGGAAGGTGATAGTAAAGGTTAACAACAGCCAGAAGACAGGCAGAAAAAGAGTGATAGGCAGAGGGAATGGACCTAACTGAACTGACCTGGCGGAGACTAAATCTGAGAGCTTCGTGCCTCTTCATAATGCATTGATTCCCTTTAAAAGACAAATGGGCGTCAAGGCTAACTACTTTTTCAGTTCCAGGCATCTTTCTAAAGAGCTCAGAACACCAATACTCACAACCCTTCTCTCTGCAAACTGCATTGTGACTGCCCAAGATAGGATGGAAAGACACTGGAGCTTGTGATCCACAAGTGCAAAGGACACTGCATGATCCCCAATCCTGAGTTTAATATTCTATTTCCTCAGTCCTCACCCCAGGCCCTTGGTGTAGTAACTCACAAATACAACCAGTGGACATGCTTCACCAGGAACTACAGAGTCAGTTACTCTACCAGCAAAACCAGCTACTGACCTAAGGGTTCTTATAAAATGGAGTAGGCTTTTTTTGTGATTCGTACAAACCCTCTAGAAGTCCCAAGATAACACAAACAATTCTTTAAGTTGGAGCCAATTCAAATAAGTGTTTTCTCAAAGCAATAATGGAAATTTGACACAGGTCCAATTCTCTCATCATAGGTTATCTAGACAATTGCCTGTATTCTGTGTTTGATAATTAAGTCCACAGCACAAGCAATAAACAGATGAACCCCCTCTTTCAGAAGTAAGCATGGTGGGCAGATGTCTTAAAGGACCCTCACAGACTCCCCCTTCTTAGTATCATGTTCTTGTGGAAAGCCCCTTGCAAGCAGCCTGGACATCCCCATTTGTGCTAAACAATCAAGGACAGCAGGATGGAATATCACTTTTCTGATTAAGTTACAGAAAGTTCTGACTTCATCTCACTGGCAGATTCTCTTTATTTCCTTTTAATTAGTCCATCCAGTTCACTTTAACAGAATACCACAGGCAGAAATTTATTTATTCCAGTGCTAAGATAGAAATCTAAGATGAAGGTACAGATTAAGTATCTGGCCAGGGGATTACTTTGTAAATCATAGACACCCATTTTCTTGCTATGCCTTCTTGTAGGGGAGACACTGGATGTCTTTATAAGGTCACTCTTCTTACTCCTAAGACCTCCGCTCTTAGAACCTAGTCATCCTCAGAAACAGTACCTACTAACACTACCTCTCCACCGGGGTTCTTTTTACAATGTAGGGATTTGGGGAAGGTCGTGGACAGCCTATGCAGCCTTTTATGTACGTTTCTGGAAGGCAGCTACTATGCTAGAGAGGCCCCAGAGCAAAGCATAGGGCAGACAATAAGAAAATGAAGCTCTCAGTGCAGGACCCTAATTTGAACCAACCACAAGGCCAAGGAGACTCTTCCAAAATCCAGACTCATACTTTGCTTCCTGTCTTATGACCCCCAGTTTCTGGATTTCCAAATCCCAAATCCATGTGATCATGAAGCTGTCCCATTTTTAGGTACTTAATTTTGGTCTAGTTTCTATATAGCAATAGGTAAGAATGTAGGAACACTCCTAGTGATACCTAACTGAAATCACTATGTATGTACACAGACCAGTGTTATGATGCTACCCATGATATTCTCCATTCATGAACTTGACGGTGAATTTGCCCACAGGACATCTTTGACTGCAACTCAGATTTCACAATTGTCCCTTCATCATCAGTGCTTCCTGTGATGGTCTTTTCAAAGTTTATCAGGCCTTTACCCTTTTCTTGAAATATTTTGAAAAGGACGTTGAAGAAGCTTGTCTTACCCCTAACGATTCTCTATTTGACATGCAGCACTGTCAACAACTCTACCATCATTGTATTTAATGTAAGGGCTCACTGGAACACCAAAAACTCTTACTCTGTCTCTAAATAGGCAGAAGTTGGAGAATGTACACAGTCAGTTCTAACATATATCATCAAGGAGTCTCAATTTATTTGGCAGATGAAATGAAATAATATAAGATCAGAGATTTCTCTTCCTCTTGTTCCAGATGTTTTTGAACTGTTTTTACTCAAATTTGATGAATTCATATTTAATGAGCACTGATTTGGGAATATGGTAAAAGATATAACACTTTCTGCTCTTAATGACATTCAGTTGAAGGCAGTGTGCACATGGAAAAGACCCACGAACATTGAATGTGCAGACCTAGTATCTCACAATGTTGCTCACTATTGATATGTGATCACATGTACAAAAAAATCTCCACTTAAAACTTTTGCCTAATAAACTCACAGGTTTGGTAACACCCATCAATAGGACTTTCTCTTTCAAGAACTGCTGCAGAATTATAACTGAAATATGGGCAGAGCACCTCAGGCTGAAGTGCATGAAGCTGTGGCTCCTGCCTCTCCAGCCAGAATCTGCATTGTGGGTTTAAGGCAGACAGAATTTCAGAGTACTTCTACTAAGGTGCAAAAGACAGGCCAATTCTACCCACCATGCTCAATGTTACATGTACCAGCTCATTCCCTTAAAGGCTCTGCTTCACTTTCTTATGAGATCTTGAGCATTCTTCCTGGGAGGGGGCCTGGTCAAGAGGCCTTGTGCCCTATGACACAAAAGGTTAATGAGGCACCAGTGTGAGATCCTCCCAGGTTCATGCTCAGAGGATCAGCAATCATGCCAGCTTACATTAGTGCTCAGGACACTTATCAGTGTTCCTTATACAGCACAACTGCCGTCACAGTCACCAGTTCTTACTCTTCCCATTCCCTGAATAGATGCTAATCAATGCTAGCATAGATTTGAGATTACACTGATATTCCAGACATAGCATCTCTGGTGGAAGACAGGACCCGTCCACCTAGGCAAGGTACCGGGACTAATGAGGACACAGAAAGCAGAGGCAGGCTTTGTGTGTGGTTGACAAGGATGGTGTCCACTATGCCTTTGCTTTTAGTGTTAGATCTTTCTCTGCAGATGTATGAATACAGTGTAGAAACATCTATTACCTGCTTCTGAAACATCATTGAAAGCCCTGTGGGCAGCGGAGTGTAATTCAATGTGCCAAGATGACAAGTGTAAAGTCTGTCAAGTCTGGGAACACCATAAATCCTCTAGTCAATTCTCAGGGAATATGAAGCACATGTGTCCATTCATCTTGCTCTCTCCCACGTCAACCATTTTCCAAGGAGGCATTTGGTAGGCTTGTGAGGGCTCCTCTGTGCTACTCTCTGGCGGCAAGACTCATTAGCTATGTGGCCATCTCTAACATCATTACATTCAAACATTCAGGGAATAGGGGAACCTGAGGAAGCACCACTCCTTGATGTCATTTGTCAAAACCTGGCTCCAGTTAGAAGGATAACAAGTCCAGAAGCATCTAGAACAAACAAGAATGATCTGTCACTGAAGACAAGGCAAAAGCACACCTCCATCCATTCTCATCTCAACTCTACCTGCCCCAAGAACTGCTGGTCCCCATTCCCAAAGCCAGAAAAATAATCAGGTGTGCCTTAAGGAAATTGGATTATTGCTAGAATAGCAACCAGACATTTAAAACCCCTGTGCATTGATAGCTTTAGGTTTTAAAAGAAACAAAATAAGTTTCTGGGATATAAACTTGGTATTTGACTACAGAAAGAAAGATTATATACTTTATGATCTAGCATTGTAAGAAGTAATTAAGTAAAGTGGTAAGGATGTCAAAGAGCAAGGTATAGTCAAGGCTACAGAGATGAGCTCCAGAAAGACTGCCCCAAGCATTGAAAAGGACACAATTTAACCAGAGCCAAAATTTACAAACTATGTAGCAGGTACTGCATCTCACTAAGCAATTCCTATATGTTTTCTGCATTTCAACTTTCCACTGCTCTGTGTAAATGATGCCATTGTTATCCCAATCACATGTGAGGAGCCTGAGGCTTGGAAAGGGCAAAGAATATGAAAGTTGAATATTTGAATTCAGGCAGTCTGCTCCCGAGTCCACAATGATAATAAAGCCATGCTTCTCTCATTTATTATTGCATCAGTGTCTTCTGGAGGCTTGTCAGACCCAGCTTCCTATCTCAGCCCCAGAGGTCCTGATCCAGCAAATGGGAGAACCCGCCTTACCACACACTCCCGCACGTCCAGATGCTGTTGGAAAGGGGCCAGCACTGCATTTCTTTGTTGGCATTTTAGAGAGGATGACCCTGTGGTCCATCTGTGCCTTAGCCACCTCTGACCTCGGTTATTTTGACAAAATGGTCTTCAAACACTAAATATCCTAAGAGAACAAAAATCACTCCTAGTTGAGAGTTACTAGTCACCAAAGGTGAAGATACTTCTATTCACTATTCCTTTTGTTGGGAAAACCATCTTCTCATGTGGTATGGTATTCTCTGTGTAGGTGTAGGAGAAAGTTGGAGAGGAGTGGGGAGGCCAGCGGTTATCAAGTCTCTCCTTTCATGGGCTATCACTGCACATGGACCACGCAGAGGGGAATCACATTCGATTGGGCCCCACGGTCTTCCCTGATCTTCCACAACTGTCACAACCAACTGTTTTCCATGAACTCAGAACAAACAGCATTGGCAGGTTGTTCTGCTGCAAATTCCAATATCCAACTTTCCAACACTCTAAACAAGTGGACTTCATGAAGGACGAGCTTACCTGTCTATCACTAATGTCCTCAATCCATTAGTAAAAATCAAAGATGTGGATTTTTACCCCAGAAGGATATATTTCTTCCTGTGCCTACTCATCTGGACAAGAGAAAAGTCACTGAAAAGACAGGACAATGGCCAGTATTAACCCTATAGCTTCCAGATTCATCCAGGACTGAGGGAAGAAATGGGGATCTGTTACATTTAATGCTAAACTGAAAAGATAGCTTACTTGTGTTTGTGTGGCAGGAGCCAGATAAGCTCCTGTATTCCTTAAGTGAAATCTTCATGTCAGCTCTTCCATTTATTCACTCGAGGGCTGCTTTCTGGACACACTGCTTTACTACATAGTTATATTGAAAATACATTCTCAACAGCTTTTAGGTTCTTAAATTTGTTTCGAGAGTAGGCCAAGTCCAATCACTGTTACTTAATTAACAGGATTGTGAAGACTTCAATCTAGCTACACAATAGCTCTCCTGACCCTGCATAAGGAGGCAGGACTCTATTACTGAGTATATTGTTTCCTATAAACATATAAAACCCCTACAATAACAATCCCATCAGCCTAAATGAAGTTATCTGAGAACAGAATTAAACTCTAAGTGACCTTTTGCTCTACTCTGTAGTTCCCTATTAATAATCCCTAATCTAATCAGTGTGGATAAGTGCACTAAGGCTGGTCATGCTGGGCACAGGGCCAGCCTGCCCAATTGCTGTCCATCTGATTCATTTCAGTCCAGAGCCTGTCTGGAGAAGATGCCTCCCTCACCGACAGGCCACTGCTTGATTTCCTTTTTTGTTATCCTTAACAGCAAAGTCATGTCCTTGTAACTGATAGACATGTTTTTTTGTAAATAACCCTGGAATGACTGATAGAGCTTTTGCCAGACAAAGGCAGCAAATAGCAAGGCATTACTCATGCCAAACAGAGAACACTGTGTCATGGCTGACAAATTTATGAGAGATATGAGCTCACCTCTTGCACAAATATATACTTTCCTGGCAAATTCATCACATGCCTTAATGGCCCCATACTGCATTTGTCAGCTGTCTGTCCCTCTGCCTAGGATTGTTTGTTGAAATCATCTTACAGCCCCATTCTTTAGCAGTGAGACCCAAGAAAGATCAACGATGACACCTTCATTGATAATATTTTACATTCAACTATTTGGCTGATAAATCATTTTAACAATGGTGATATGCTTATTGAGTGTCTCCTAGTGCCTCAATTATATAGAAAATAATAATGCCAACTTAAATTTCATCCTTTGTTGGCTCTAATTTTTTTCTTTTTCTTTTCCCACCATCAAATATGCCACAGCACAGATTTGACTTTCTCATTTCACTAGATAGCATATGAAAAGAAAGGCGACTTTGTAGATCCACTCAGTGAGTCATTTTTTAGAAGGGAAAAGAATAACAAACTCATGGTCATCTTTGGTCGAGACCTTGGTTATCAGAGGGAGGACTCATTTCATGTTCCTAGAATGTCTTCTGTCTCATGATTTAGGAGCCAAGAACAAAGGTGTGTTTGTGAAAACTTCAGCCCACAGCATATTCATTAAACTTTGAAAAGTTAATAAATGCCAGAGTGGTGACAGGATGCTGTGGATAGAAGCATCTGCTGCCCAAACCTGGCACTTGAATTCCATTCCCAGAGCCCTTGAAAGGAGAGAACGGACTTCCTAATGTTGTACTCTGACCTCTGCATGGTCTAGAATGCATGCATTTGCATATACACACTCACTCACATATTATAAATAATTATATGTATTTCTTTTATGTGTTATGAATGTTTTCCCTGCATGCATGTAAGTGCATCACATGCATGCAATGCCTGCAGAAGCCTGAAGAGAGTGCCAGATCCCCGGGTGCTGAAGTTACCGATAGTTGTTAGCTACCATATAGATTCTGGGACCTGAAACTGGTTCCTCTGCAAGAGCAACAATTGTTCTTTCCTTAACCAATGAGCCATCTCTCCGGGCTCAATAATGAACATTTTTAATGTTACTAAATACAGTACATACATAATAGAAATACTCAGAGTAAGAATTCAAGTTTTCTGTCTTGAATGTCAACATTAACCATAAACCCTTAGGTTTTTCCTAGAACTGTCACATGTCCTACATAGAAGTTATGTACGAGACACATCTAATATATCATCATTTCTCAATCATCCCTACAAGTTTCTTTGAAACTTTTTTTCAAAGAAAACTTAAGATTTCAAATTCCTTATCATTTCCTTGTCTAGAGAGCATTTTTGATACAGATTCCAAGGTCTCTGTGGGGAAACAATGAGAGATAGAAGCATCAATCAACAGATAAAGTGCTCCCTGCGCTTCTTAAACTCCTTTGACATAAGTCACATTCTCAGTCCATGTATGCAGAAGCATTCATATAAATGTAAGCATTCAGAGGAAAAGTGAAAGACCCTACTCACGCTTTGCTTTCTGCCTTATGAGATACCCTGAAGCAGCAAACTCCCTGTTTCTGGATGTCAGCAATGCTGGACAATGCTGGACAATGCTGGCACATTGTCGAACACACCTGGATGTGCGGGCTTCCCAGATGCCCTCCACAGACTGTCACTTCTTATCTTGGGAAGAACTAATATCTTTGGCACCAAGAACATACGAAAGAGGAAGGGAGAATGTTTGTTTTCAGTCTAAGCTAGAGGCAGGTCATGACAGCATTTGGGAACTGGCATGAAATCATCCAACTCACCATTCTAGCTTGATGGACTAAAGACAGAGGAGGCAAGCGAATGCACATCTATGGAATACATTGTATAACTATTCAAGTCAGTGCTTTCAACTTTCTCATTCTCATTGCAGCTATGGGGGAGTCATCTATGAAGCTTTTATTAGTTGGCCTTGGGTATGACCCAGCATCAGATCATTAAAAGCTTCTGTAAATGACTCCAGCAATCAGTTGTGAACTTTTAGTTAAAAAAAAATAAGGACTTTTATTAAAAAAAATAGTGGTCGAGTGTGGTGGTGCACACCTTTAATCCCAGGACTTAAAAGGCAGAGGCAGGTTGATCTCTATGAGTTCAAGGCCAGCCTGGTCTACATAGCAAGCTCCAGGCCGGCTGGGACTAAAGGGAGACCCTATCTCAAAAAAGACATAAATAAATAAATAAATAACTTGAGGCTGAAGAGATAGTTTGGCAGTTAAGTGTGCTTACTACTCTTACAAAACCATTATTCCTTAATTTTGCAAACATTTGAAGATAGAAGCATTAGTCAGGACACAAACAAGCTTATTTTATTCTATTTTTAAGCTTATTTTAAGTAGTATATACTTGGGGATGTAGCTCAGTTGGTAGAGTTTTGCCTTTCAGGTGGTGTGCCTGAAGCCCTGGGTTCGATCCCTAGTGCTATATAAACCAAGTGTGGTGCTGTACAATGGTATTCTAAGCCCTCAGGAGGCAAATGCAGGAGAATTAGAAGTTCAAGATTATCCTTAGCTACATAGGGAGTTCTCTGTTAGCCTGAGCTACATGATTTCCTGTCTCAAAAACAAAGCAAAAGATGATGATTATTAATTAACAGAAGTTTAAAATGAAGACCATTATCATGAAAAGGTAAGTAATCTTATCCCTACGATTAACAGAAAATTTTGTTACTGTTATGCACACAAGAGCCTTACACTTCAAGCTGGGTCTAGTGTAAAGTAACAACTGTTCATGTGTTTAGTTTTCTGAAGCATAAAATGTGTGAACTGAGCCAGGGGCCGTGGTGCACTCCTTTAATCCCAGCACTTGGGAGGCAGAGGCAGGCAGGCAGAGACAGGTGGCTCTCTGTGAGTTCAAAGCCAGCCCGGTCTACATAGGGAGTTCCAGGACAGCTGGGGCTGCAGGGAGACCCTGTGTCAAAACAAATACCCCCTCCCAAAAAATGTGTGAACTGACTGACTCCATCTCAAGAAGCTTTATGTACAGAGTGACTGAGATGGCTGGGCGCAGTGGCGCACGCCTTTAATCCTAGCACTTAGGAGGCAGAGGCAGGAGGATCTTTGTGAGTTCAAGGCCAGCCTGGTTTACAAAGCAAGTTCTGGACTACATAAAGACCCTGTCTTGAAAAGACAAAAAAAAAATGTTGGGACACCCCATTTGAGATTGGTACCACATACATGTTTCTGGGGGAAATTTGGGGTCCATTCTTGGGGTTCTTAATATTGCTAATAAAAAAAAGTTAAGAACGAACTTAGAAGAAAGATTGAAGACAATTTTATTAGAGTTTAGAAGAAAAAAAAACAGAACAGGAAAGCTGTAAACCTCAGCACCTGTGTGGAAGAGGAAGGTTCAGAAGAGGAAGAGGAAGATGGAGAAGAGGAAGATGGAGAAGAGGAAGGTGGAGAAGAGGAAGGTGGAGAAGAGGAAGGTGGAGAAGAGGAAGGTGGAGAAGAGGAAGGTGGAGAAGAGGAAGGCAGAAACCATGTGCCATTTGTAAACAGCCACGTGGCAGGAGGGGCAGGAGCAAGTTCAGGGGAAAGAGTAAACAGTACTAAAATACCAGAGAAAGTACATTTAGCTTCTGGTCAACATCCAGAAAGAGACAGAAAAAGGAGAAAAGGAAAGGAATGGGCCTACCACAGCCAGACCTTTGTACCATCTTCATTCTTGGGGCTTCATTCAGTATGCTCATTTACAAGTGCTCATGTCACATGAAAAGAATTAGCAGAAATTGTGTTGAAAAACACCAAGTGATAATCTAATAACTACTATCATATGATGTTTGTGATAAACTATCCAAGAGTGAACTTGTAAAAGAGATAGAAAGTGCTGCTTAAAGGGACTTAGTTTTAATATACAGTTAAATTGTTAATTAGGAAGGCAATAAAACATGACAAAAACCTAGAAGAGGCAAGAACTTTTCAGAAGGTCTGTTTTAATAGGATACATTTTCATCTTCGTAAAGAATTTAAGCCAGGACTGTGGTGAGTAAATTAATGCTCAACATCTTTTCCAGGATTATCATTCAACAGTTCTAAGATAAAAATATCTCAGGGACTGGGATTCAGACCTCAGTTGGGAAGCATTTGCTTCTACCGATAGAGCTGATTTGCATATTAGTTATTTGGTATCCCTGGGACAGAAACCCAGACATAGCAGTAAGGCAGGCGATGTAGGGTGTGTTTTGAGTCATGGTTTCACAGGATTTCAGGCCATCAAGGCAAGAAATGAATGCTGTTGATGTTAGCAGTGTGTAAGGGAGATTCCTCACAAGGCAGCAGTCCAGAACAGAGAGAGCAAACCAAAACGGAGGATGGGCTGTAAACCAAACCCACCACTAGTGACCTCGTTCAAGCAGCTAGACTCTTCCTCCTAAAATTTTGTTTTTAATATTTTTATTGATTTGATAATTTCACTTGATGTTTTGATCATGTTCAGAGCCCCTCCCTCCTTCATCCCCACCTTACTACTCCTACCCTCAGACTTCATGTCTTCGGTTATTATTTGTCTTTCATTTCAAGACTATTGAGTCTAATCCTGTTTCCTAAATGCCCTTGGATCTGAGTCTATCTCCTGGAATGTGGTCACCCTACCAGGCATCACACCAGTAAGGAATCTGACTCCCCTACTCCCAGATAGATAATCGCCCATTGGTACTGGGCTACAGCTGGGGCTTCCTGTCCAGCTCCTTCATCCCTGTTGGGCCCCTGTCCAGCTTGGGTTTGCACAGGTCCTGTGCATGCTGTCATACGTGCTGTAGACTCCAGACACCAGCTTTCTTGCATTCATCTACCACTTCTGGCTCTTACAATCCTGCCATGCCCTCTTCCACAGTGATATCTGAGACTTCAGTGGAGAGGGTGGGATGTCGGTGTCCCATTTAGGGCTGATGACTCTGTAGTCCCTTCTTCTCTGCACATTGACCTGTCCTGGTCTCTGTGTTCATTGCCATCTGCTGCAAGAAGAATCTTATCTGATGAGAGCTGAGAGATGCACTAATCTATGGGTGTGACGAAAGGTCATGACCAGTCGTCAGTCTGCTTAACACTGTCTGTTCAGCAGAATGATAGCAGCTGGTTCTCTCCTATGGCTTGTGACCTGACGAACTATAAGTTCTCGGCCCTGATACCAGTATCAGATATGGATTCCATGTTGTAAAGTCAGCCTTAAATCTAATCAGAAGGTGGTTGGTTACTTCCATAACATTCGTGTCACCATTGCACCAAGGGGCAGGTTTTGCCAAGCCAGTTATTTTTGCAGCTTGTAGTGTTCACAGCTGGGCATGGTTGATGATTATGTTTCTCTGCCAGTCATGTGCAGAGCAGCGTTTAGTACTATGAAAGCTGGCCAGCAGAGATGAGGCTTTGGGGTCAGTACCAGCTGGATTTGTCCTTGTTTGTTCCACAACTCAGGTGTATTAGTCTCTTCATCAACAGGGTCTTCCCATCAAGTTGTGGTGGGTGCCCAAGAGCACAGGCAATGGCCAGTCTTATTTGAGGGTCTGTAGGATCTTGCTGGTCAATAACTCCAAGAGAGGGTCCATTCCTGGCATTGGCTTTTCATCTGCTAGCCTGCAGCATCTATCAGAGTCCCATTAAAGGGTAACTACACTTAAACTATTCCTATAATGTATATATTGAAAGAAGATTCTGTAACACGCTTCCATGTGACTCTCGAAATTCTTTTAGTGTCAGCTGTTCCTCCTCTTACTCCCGCTTCTCCCTGCCTTCCCGTTGCCCACCCCATTAACGCTGTCATCCACCATTCCCTTTCCCACTTAAATCACTGCATTCTATCTTACCTTTATAAACATCCTGCATGTCCCCTTACTAGCTTCCTGATCTTTAAGGATTTTCCAATTGAAGCACACTCCTAGAGTTTCCATCCGTAATGATGGCTGGTTTCATTTTTAGCTTGGCAGGATTTAGAATCACCTGGGGGATGGGCTTCTGGCCATATCTTTGGGGGACGGTCTTGGTTATAACAGTTAATCTGAGAAGACCCATCCTAATTGTCTGGGCTGTGCAAGTGAAGACAAGGAACTGAGGAGCTAGAATGCATGCACTCATAGTTCTACGTATAATACAGTATATGAAATTGGGGGGGTAGTATTAAGGGTATACAGACAGGGAAGGGGATATGAGGATGATTGAAATAGATTGTATGAAATTCACAATAATCCAATTAATATTATTTTTTAATTCTCACAAAATATCTAAAAATTGAATTCAAGAACATAAGCAAAATATCATCTACCATAATCAAATTAACTTTATCCCAGAGATACAGGGGCAGGTCAAGACACATAAATCAATAAATATAATCCACCACAGAAATAGATTCAAGAAAAGAAACCATATGATCATCTCATTAGATAAAGAAAATGGCTTTTCCAAAATTCTAAATTCCTCCATAATAGAAGTCCAGAGATTCTAGACACACAGGGGACATATCTCAACATAATAAAGGGAATATACAACAAGTTCACAACCAGCATCATGGTAAATGGAGAAAAGCTTGATGCATTTCCACTGAGACCAGGAACAAAATAAGAATGCCCATTGTGTACACTCCTGTTCAATACAGTGCTTGAAGTCTTAGCTACAGCAGAGAGAAGGCCCTGCATAGGATACAAATAGGAAAGGGCCAAGTCAAAGTATCCTTTCTGCAGATGATGTAATTCTATAAATGAAAGATACTAAAGGCTCTACTAGAAAACTCCTACAGCTGACAGAGTCAGCCAAATGGCAAGATACAAAATTAACACACAGGGCTGGAGAGATAGCCTAGCGGTTAAGAGAACCGACTGCTCTTGCAGAGGACCCAGGTTCGATCCCCAGCACCCACATGGCAGCTAAGAACCATCTGTAACTCCAGTTCCAGGAGAACTCCAGTTCCAGGGGAATCCGAGACCCTCTTCTGACCTCTGCGGCATTGCACGACATGGGTGCACAGACCTCCATGCAGACAGTACATTCATACACATACAAAAATAAATAAAAATTTTTTAAAAAGATTTAAAAAAAACACACAAAATCCAGTAGCTTTCTTATATACCCACAACAAAAACACAGAGAAAGAAACCAGGGAAAAAATTTAACAAAAATATCCTAAAAATATCTTGGACCATTTCTAACCAAGGAAGTCAAGCTCCTACAATGAAAACTTCAAGACTGAAAATAATCTGGGGATTTTTCTGGCTTGAGCTTGGGAGGAGTCGTATGAGTAATGGACTGGCTGTCTAGAAAACTGTCTCCTGTGGTCTCCGCCTTCTCTGACTCTTTCAGTCTTTTTCTGCTTCCTCTTCTTCAATCATCTCTGAAGTTTGATACAGGTGTCCTATTCAGTGATGAACAGTCGGCAGCCTCTTAATCTCTACACATTGGACAGTTATGATTTTCTGTGTTAAGCACTATTCTGAATAAGGAATCTTCTCTGGTGAGAGTTGAAGGATGCATTAATCTATGGCTATATCAATAAGTCATTAGAAATCAATTTAATACTCTAGCTATTTAACAGAATAGTCGTATTCTGTATTTGGCTTTCTTCCAACGCTGTAGGAGACATCTATTCTCAGGGTCCTGGGCCTGCTATTAGTGTCAGGTATGGGCTCCATTATGTGAACATGCCTTAATTCAACCAGAAAGTAGTTGGTTACTTTTATAATATTCACACCACTACTTCACAACAAGGACTTAGGGAAGTGGGTAAGAAACCCCAACCCTATCTGAGGAACAGCTGGCAACAGATGATGCTAGGAAGGGGAGATTCAGTCTCAGTTAAGGGCAAGACTCTTAGTAGGTTGACCAGGGAATAGTGGATGAACCCATACTGAAAGGCATTTTGGAACACAAACCTAACTCTATAGACCTGTGTATGGGGTGCGTGTGGGGCGTGTGCATGTGTGTGTGTGTGTGTGTGTGTGTGTGTGTGTGTGTCTGTGTCTGTGTCTGTGTGTACTAGAGTACAGAAATTTGATGGGGCAGGATAGAAAGGGAATGTGTATATGGGATGGGTCCAAATATCCAAATATATTGTGTGAAATTTACAAAAAAGTAAATTTTTAAAAAGACTGAAAAAAGAAATACAGATAGCCAAATTATAAATGCACCTGCCGTGCTCAGGGATCAGTATGATTAATACTGTGAACATGGCAATCCCCATCAAAATTCCAATGCAAGATATCACAGAAATGGAAAAAGTAATCTCAAGATCCTTATGGGATCACAGAACACCCTGGATAGCTAAAACAAGCCTAAACAAACATTGCTGTGCATATAACCACCCTTGATTTCAAGTTACACTCTAGAGTTATAGTTATACAAACAACATGGCACTGCCATGAAAGCAGACACATATTTTAAAAATATTCAGCATCCTTAGTCATCCAGGAAATTAAAATTAAAACTACCCTGACGTTTCATCTTACTACAGTCAGAATCAATAAGATAAAAAAAGACAACAAATGTTGCATGGGTGTGGGGAATGGGAACTTCAGGCACTGCTGATGTGAGCACAGACTGGTAGATCCATTATGGAAATCAATGTGGAGGTTCCTCAAAAAAGTTAGATTATGATCCAACTAGACCACCCCTGTGCATATTCCCAAAAGACTTTTCACAGAGACACTTGCGCATCTATGCTCACTGTTGCTCTCTTCACAATAGTCAGTAAATAGAAATCCTAGATGTTCATGAATGAATACATAATAAAAATTATTCAGTTGTAAAGAAAGATGAAATCACAAGTAAATAGTGGAGCTGGAAATAATCATCCCAAATGATATAATCCAGATCCAGAAAGACAAATGCATCATCTTCTCTATCATATGTGGCCACTAGCTCCAAATCTTTAGATATGTGTGTTTAAACTGAAGTAGCCATTAGAAGTCAGGAAACTAGTAAGGGCATGGGAATGGTTTCCTGGGCAAGATAGTAGTATATAGACGGCATGAAGGGGGAAGGGAGGATCATGGAATAGGAAGGGTTAAGTGGGTTGGGGAATGGGAAGACAGGAGAGAGGAGAGAGCACGGGGAGGGAAAATAAATACTAAAGTCCTTTGAAAATGCTACATGAGAACCTAGTCCTCCCATAGACACCTCCTAAAATATATACATAAATAATGCATTGAGAAAATAAATACATATATAAATTGAGTTTACTTGAAGCTGCCCTATAACAGAGGGACAATGCTTCTCCCAGATATTATAGGCTAACAAATAAAAAGCACAGTGCCAGATATGCAGTGCCTCTTTTCAAGATGCTTGTTTGTGGGGTCCTGTAGACACTTTTCCCCAAACATTACAGGCTACTGCTTCTGCCCTTGGTTACTCGCCAGAAGTTTATCTGAATACTGTATTGCTGAAGAAAACATACTTAGTTATTGGACATAGAGTACTGAAATGGTGCTGACTTGGAAGCCGAGCCCTACTAGCTGGCTTTCATAGTGCTGGTAGGCTTTGTGCATGCTACTGGGGAGAAAAGTCATCAATAGTATCATCCAGCTGAGAACCTTATGAAGTACAAATAATGATTTTTCTAGAGAGACTCACCACTGGTGAAGTAGTGGCACAAATATTCTGGAAATAATCGACCACTTTCTGATTGGATTTAAGGCCTACTTCATAAGATAGTTCTCATGCCTTGTACTGTGAACTGGACCAAAAACCCATGGAAACCTAGATTACAAGAATTAGGGAGAACCCAAGAGTATTTTATTCAACTAAATGTATAATATTAAACTATCCCCTAAGTTCTTTATACACATAGGTAAGTGGGGCTTTCAACCCTCACCATAGAAACTTATATTTCAGTAGATGGTGATTAATATAGAAAGCCACAGGTGGTCAACAGGGAGAGTGTAAGAGACGTGGATCGGCTGGGCGTGGTGGGAGCCTTTAGTCCTGGCACTCAGGAGGCAGAGGGTAAGAGACATGGATCAGCCGGGCGTGGTGGGCGCCTTTAGTCCTGGCACTCGGGAGGCAGAGGGTAAGAGACGTGGATCAGCCAGGCATGGTGGGCGCCTTTAGTCCTGGCACTCGGGAGGCAGAGGGTAAGAGATATGGATCAGCCGGGCGTGGTGCACGCCTTTAGTCCTGGCACTCGGGAGGCAGAGGGTAAGAGACGTGGATCAGCCGGGCGTGGTGCACGCTTTAGTCCTGGCACTCGGGAGGCAGAGGGTAAGAGACATGGATCAGCCGGGCGTGGTGGGCGTGGTGGGCGTGGTGGGCGTGGTGGGGGGTGCTGGTGCGGGCGTGGTGGGCGTGGTGGAAAACTTTAGTCCTGGCACTCGGGAGGCAGAGGATAAGAGACGTGGATCGGCCGGGCATGGTGCACGCCTTTAGTCCTGGCACTCGGGAGGCAGAGGGTAAGAGACGTGGATCGGCCGGGCGTGGTGGGCGCCTTTAGTCCTGGCACTCGGGAGGCAGAGGATAAGAGACGTGGATCGGCCGGGCGTGGTGCACGCCTTTAGTCCTGGCACTCGGGAGTGCAGAGGGTAAGAGACGTGGATCGGCCGGGCATGGTGCACGCCTTTAGTCCTGGCACTCGGGAGGCAGAGGGTAAGAGACATGGATCAGCTGGGCGTGGTGGGCACGCCTTTACTCCTTGCACTCGGGAGGAAGAGGATAAGAGACATGGATCAGCCGGGCGTGGTGCACGCCTTTTGTCCTGGCACTCGGGAGGCAGAGGGTAAGAGACATGGATCAGACGGGTGTGGTGCACGCCTTTAGTCCTGGCACTCGGAATGGCGAGGATAAGAGACATGGACCAGCCGGGCGTGGTGCACGCCTTTATTCCTGGCACTCGGGAGGCAGAGGGTAAGAGACTGGATCAGCGGGCGTGGGTGGCGTCTTTAGTCTGGCACTAGGGAGGCAGAGGGGTAAGACACTGGATCGGCCGGGCTGTTGCGCGCCTTTAGTCCTGGCACTCGGGAGGCAGAGGATAAAAGACGTGGATCGGCCGGGCGTGGTGCACGACTTTAGTCCTGGCACTTGGGAGGCAGAGGGTAAGAGACATGGATCGGCTGGGCGTGGTGGGCGCCTTTAGTCCTGGCACTCGGGAGGCAGAGGGTAAGAAACATGGATCAGCCAGGCGTGGTGGGTGCCTTTAGTCCTGGCACTCGGGAGGCAGAGGGTAAGAGACATGGATCAGCCGGGCGTGGTGGGCGCCTTAGTCCTGGCACTCGGGAGGCAGAGGGTAAGAGACATGGATCAGCCGGGCGTGGTGGGCGCTTTAGTCCTGGCACTCGGGAGGCAGAGGGTAAGAGACATGGATCAGCTGGGCGTGGTGGGCACGCCTTTACTCCTGGCACTCGGGAGGAAAAGGATAATAGACATGGAACATCCAGGCGTGGTGAACGCCTTTTGTCCTGGCACTCGGGAGGCAGAGGGTAAGAGACAGGGATCAGATGGGCGTGGTGCATGCCTTTAGTCCTGGCACTCGGAAGGCAGAGGATAAGAGTCATGGAAAAGCCGGGCGTGGTGCACGCCTTTATTCCTGGCACACGGGAGGCAGAGGGTAAGAGATGTGCATCAGCCGGGCGTGGTGGGCGTCTTTAGTCCTGGCACTAGGGAGGCAGAGGGTAAGAGACATGGATCGGCCGGGCTTGGTGCACGACTTTAATCCTGGCTCTCGAGAGGCAGAGGGTAAGAGACATGGATCAGCTGGGCGTGGTAGGTGTCTTTTTTCCTGGCACTCGGGAGGCAGAGGGTAAGAGACATGGACCGGCCGGGTGTGGTGGGCACGCCTTTAATCCTGGCACTCGGGAGGCAGAGGATAAGAGACATGGATCAGCCCGGCGTGGTGGGCACCTGTGGTCCTGGCACTCGGGAGGCAGAGGGTAAGAGACATGGATCAGCCGGGCGTGTTGGGCGCCTTTAGTCCTAGCACTCGGGAGGCAGAGGGTAAGAGACATGGATCGGCCGGGCGTGGTGGGCACGCCTTTAGTCCTGGCACTCGGGAGGCAGAGGGTAAAACACGTGGATCGGCCGGGCGTGGTGGGTCGCCTTTAGTCCTGGCACTCGGGAGGCAGAGGATAAGAGACGTGGATCAGCCGGGCGTGGTGCACACTTTAGTCCTGGCACTTGGGAGGCAGAGGGTAAGACACGTGGATCGGCCGGGCGTGGTGGGCGCCTTTAGTCCTGGCACTCGGGAGGCAGAGGATAAGAGACGTGGATCGGCCGGGCATGGTGCACGCCTTTAGTCCTGGCACTCGGGAGGCAGAGGGTAAGAGACATGGACCAGCTGGGCATGGTGCACGACTTTAGTCCTGGCACTCGGGAGGCAGAGGGTAAGACACGTGGATCAGCCAGGCGTGGTGCACACCTTTAGTCCTGGCACTCGGGAGGCGAGGATAAGAGACAGGGACAGCCGGGCGTGGTGCACCCTTTAGTCTTGGTACGCAGGAGGCAGTGGGTAAGAGACGTGGATCGGCTGGGCGTGGTGGGCGCCTTTAGTCCTGGCACTCGGGAGGCAGAGGGTAAGAGACGTGGATCAGCCGGGCATGGTGGGCACGCCTTTAGTCCTGGCACTCGGGAGGCAGAGGATAAGAGACATGGATCAGCCGGGCGTGGTGCACGCCTTTTGTCCTGGCACTCGGGAGGCAGAGGGTAAGAGACGTGGATCAGCCGGGCGTGGTGGGCGCCTTTAGTCCTGGCACTCGGGAGGCAGAGGGATAAGAGACATGGACCAACCGGGCGTGGTGCACGCCTTTAGTCCTGGCACTCGGGAGGCAGAGGGAGAGATGTTGGACGGCGGGCGTGGTGGGCGCCTTTATTCATGGCACTCGGGAGGCAGAGGGTAAGAGACATGGACCAGCCGGGTGTGGTGGGAGCGCCTTTAGTCCTGGCACTCGGGCAGAGGATAAGAGACATGGACAGCCGGCGTGGTGGGCCATTTGTCCTGGCACTGCGGAGGCAGAGGGTAAGAGACATGGACCAGCCGGCGTGGTGGCGCCTTAGTCCTGCACTCGGGAGGCAGAGGGTAAGAGACATGGACGCACGGGTGTGGTGGCGCTTTAATCCTGGCACTCGGGAGGCAGAGGGTAAAGAGACATGGATCAGCCGGGCGTGGTGGGAGCCTTTAGTCCTGGCACTCGGGAGGCAGAGGGTAAGAGACATGGATCAGCCGGGCGTGTGCACGCCTTTAGTCCTGGCACTCGGGAGGCAGAGGGTAAGACACGTGGATCGGCCGGGTGTGGTGGGCGCATTTAGTCCTGGCACTCGGGAGGCAGAGGAAGAAAGACGTGGATCGGCGGGCTGGTGCACGCCTTTAGTCCTGGCACTCGGAAGGCAGAGGATAAGAGAAGTGGATCGGCCGGGCATGGTGCACGCCTTTAGTCCTGGCACTCGGGAGGCAGAGGGTAAGAGACGTGGATCGGCCAGGCATGGTGCACGCCTTTTGTCCTGGCATTCAGGAGGCAGAAGTAAGAAATTCAGCCGCTGGTGGCACCGCCTTATCCTGGCACTCGGGAGGCAGAGGATAAGAGAGGTGGATCGGCCAGGCGTGGAGGGTGCCTTTAGTCCTGGCACTCGGGAGGCAGAGGGTAAGAGACGTGGATCGGCCGGGTGTGGTGGGCGCCTTTAGTCCTGGCACTCGGGAGGCAGAGGGTAAGAGACATGGATCAGACGGCGTGGTGGGCGCCTTTAGTCCTGGCACTCGGGAGGCAGATTAGAGAGACGTGGATCGGCCGGGCGTGGTGCACGCCTTTAGTCCTGGCACTCGGGAGGCAGAGGGTAAGAGACGTGGATCGGCCGGGCGGGGTGGGCGCCTTTAGTCCTGGCACTCGGGAGGCAGAGGGTAAGAGACATGGATCGGCCGGTAGTGGTGCACGACTTTAGTCCTGGCACTTGAGAGGCAGAGGGTAAGAGACATGGATCAGCTGGGCGTGGTGGGTGCCTTTATTCCTGGCACTCGGGAGACAGAGGGTAAGAGACATGGACCAGCCGGGTGTGGTGGGCACGCCTTTAGTCCTGGTACTCGGGAGGCAGAGGACAAGAGACATGGATCAGCCCGGCGTGGTGGGCACCTGTAGTCCTGGCACTCGGGAGGAGGGAGGGTAAGAGACATGGATCAGCCGGGCGTGGGGGGCGCCTTTAGTCCTGGCACTCGGGAGGCAGAGGGTAAGAGACATGGTCGGCCGGGCGTGGTGGGACGCCTTTAGTCCTGGCACTCGGAGGAGCAGAGGGTAAGAGCACGTGGATCGGCCGGGCGTGGTGAGCGCTTTATCCTGGCACTCAGGAGGCAGAGGGTAAGAGACATGGATCAGCCGGGCGTGTTGGGCGCCTTTAGTCCTAGCACTCGGGAGGCAGAGGGTAAGAGACATGGATCGGCCGGGCGTGGTGGGGCACGCCTTTAGTCCTGGCACGCGGGAGGCAGAGGGTAAAACACAGTGGATCGGCCGGGCGTGGTGGTCGCCTTTAGTCCTGGCACTCGGGAGGCAGAGGATAAGAGACGTGGATCAGCCGGGCGTGGTGCGCATTTTAGTCCTGGCACTCGGAGGCAGAGGGTAAGACACGTGGATCGGCCGGGCGTGGTGGGCGTCTTTAGTCCTGGCACTCGGGAGGCAGAGGATAAAAGACGTGGATCGGCCGGGCATGGTGCACGCCTTTAGTCCTGGCACTCGGGAGGCAGAGGGTAAGAGACATGGACCAGCCGGGCATGGTGCACGACTTTAGTCCTGGCACTCGGGAGGCAGAGGGTAGAGACACGTGGATCAGCGGCGTGGTGCACCCTTTAGTCCTGGCACTCGGAGGCGAGGATAAGAGACATGGACCAGCCGGCGTGGTGCACTCCTTAGCCTGGCACTCGGAGGCAGAGGGTAAGAGACGTAGATCGGCTGGGCGTGGTGGGCGTCTTTAGTCCTGGCACTCGGGAGGCAGAGGGTAAGAGACGTGGATCAGCCGGGCATGGTGGCACGCCTTTAGTCCTGGCACTCGGGAGGCAGAGGATAAGAGACATGGATCAGCCGGGCGTGGTGCACGCCTTTATGTCCTGGCACTCGGGAGGCAGAGGGTAAGAGACAGTGGATCGCGGGCGTGGTGGGCACCTTTAGTCCTGGCACTCGGAGGCAGAGGTAAGAGACATGGACCACCGTCGTGGTGCACGCCTTTTAGTCCTGGCACTCGGGAGGCAGAGGGTAAGAGACGTGGATCGGCTGGGCGTTGTCGGCGCCTTTAGTTCTGGCACTCGGAGGCAGAGGTAAGAGACATGGACCAGCCGGGTGTGGTGGGCACGCCTTAGTCCTGGCACTCGGGAGGCAGAGGATAAGAGACATGGATCAGGCCGGCGTGGTGGGCACTTTTAGTCCTGGCACTCGGGAGGCAGAGGGTAAGAGACATGGATCAGCCGGGCGTGGTGGGCGCCTTTAGTCCTGGCACTCGGGAGGCAGAGGGTAAGAGACATGGACCATCCGGGTTGGTGGGCGCCTTAGTCCTGGCACTCGGGAGGCAGAGGGTAAGAGACATGGATCAGCCGGGTGTGGTGGGTGCCTTTAGTCCTGGCACTCGGGAGGCAGAGGGTAAGAGACATGGATCAGCCGGGCGTCGTGCACGCCTTTAGTCCTGGCACTCGGGAGGCAGAGGGTAAGACACGTGGATCGGCCGGGTGTGGTGGGCGCCTTTAGTCCTGTCACTCGGGAGGTAGAGGATAAGAGACGTGGATCGGCCGGGCATGGTGCACGCCTTTAGTCCTGGCACTCGGAAGGCAGAGGATAAGAGAAGTGGATCGGCCGGGCATGGTGCACGCCTTTAGTCCTGGCACTGGGGAGGCAGAGGGTAAGAGACGTGGATCGCCAGGCATGGTGCATGCCTTTGTCCTGGCATCCAGGAGGCAGAGAATAAGAGACGTGGATTGGCCGGGCGTGGTACATGCCTTTAATCCTGGCACTCAGGAGGCAGAGGATAAGAGAGGTGGATCGGCCAGGCGTGGAGGGCGCCTTTAGTCCTGGCACTCGGGAGGCAGAGGGTAAGAGACGTGGATCGGCCGGGCAGGGTGGGCACCTTTAGTCCTGGCACTCGGGAGGCAGAGGGTAAGAGACATGGATCGGCCGGTAGTGTGCACCACTTTAGTCCTGGCACTCGAGAGTCAGAGGGTAAGAGACATGGATCAGCTGGGCGTGGTGGGTGCCTTTATTCCTGGCACTCAGGAGGCAGAGGGTAAGAGACATGGACCAGCCGGGTGTGGTGGGCACGCCTTTAGTCCTGGTACTCGGGAGGCAGAGTAAGAGACATGGATCAGCCGGCGTGGTGGCACGCCTTAGTCCTGGCACTCGGGAGGCAGAGGGTAAGAGACATGGATCAGCCGGGCATGGTGGGCGCCTTTAGTCCTGGCACTCGGGAGGCAGAGGGTAAGAGACATGGATCGGCCGGGCGTGGTGGGCACCTTTAGTCCTGGCACTCGGGAGGCAGAGGGTAAGACACGTGGATCGGCCGGGCGTGGTGGGCGCCTTTAGTCCTGGCACTCGGGAGGCAGAGGATAAGAGACGTGGATCAGCCGGGCGTGGTGGGCACGCCTTTAATCCTGGCACTCGGGAGGCAGAGGGTAAGACATGTGGATCAGCCGGGCGTGGTGGGCGCCTTTAGTTCTGGCACTCGGGTGGCAGAGGATAAGAGACGTGGATCTGCCGGGCATGGTGGCACGCCTTTAGTCCTGGCACTCGGGAGGCAGAGGGTAAGAGACATGGAACAGCGGGCGTGGTGCGCACTTTATCTTGGCACTCGGGAGGGAGAGGGTAAGACACTGGATCATCCGGGCGTGGTGCACCTTTAGTCCTGGCACTCGGGAGCTGAGGATAAGAGACATGGACAGCCGGGCGTGGTGCAGGCCTTTAGTCTTGGTACTCGGGAGGCAGAGGGTAAGAGATGTGGATCAGCCGGGCATGGTGGGAACGCTTTTAGTCCTGGCACTCAGGAGGCAGAGGATAAGAGACATGGATCAGCCGGGCGTGGTGCACGCCTTTAGTCCTGGCACTCGGGAGGCAGAGGGTAAGAGACGTGGATCGCCTGGGAGTGGTGGGCGTCTTTAGTCCTGGCACTCGGGAGGCAGAGGTAAAGACATGGACTCAACCGGGCGTGGTGCGCCTTAGTCCTGGCACTCGGGAGGCAGCAGGGTAAGAGACATGGACCAGCGGGCGTGGTGCACGACTTTATCTGGCACTCGGGAGGGAGAGGGTAAGACAGTGGATCAGCGGGCGTGGTGTGCACACCTTTAGTCCTGGCACCTGGGAGGCGAGGATAAGAGACATGGACCAGCCGGGCGTGGTGCACCATATAGTCCTGGCACTCGGGAGGCAGAGGGTAAGAGACGTGGATCGCCGGGCGTGGTGGCACGCCTTTAGTCCTGGCACCCGGGAGGCAGAGGGTAAGAGACATGGATCAGCCGGGAGTGGTGCACACCTTTTGTCCTGGCACTCGGGATGCAGAGGTTAAGAGACGTGGATCGGCTGGGCGTGGTGGGCGCCTTTAGTCCTGGCACTCGGGAGGCAGAGGATAAATGACATGGACAACCGGGCGTGGTGCACACCTTTAGTCCTGGCACTAGGGAGGCAGAGGATAAGAGACATGGATCAGTCCGGCGTGGTGGGCACCATTAGTCCTGGCACTCGGGAGGTAGAGGGTAAGAGACATGGATCAGCCGGGCGTGGTGCGCACGCCTTTAGTCCTGGCACTCGGAAGGCAGAGGATAAGAGACATGGACCAGCCGGGTGTGGTGCACGCCTTTATTCCTGGCACTCGGGAGGCAGTGGGTAAGAGACATGGATCAGCCGGGCGTGGTGGGCGCCTTTAGTCCTGGCACTCGGGAGGCAGAGGGTAAGACACGAGGATCGGCCGGGCATGGTGGGCGCCTTTAGTCCTGGCACTCGGGAGGCAGAGGATAAGAGACGGGATCGGCCGGGCGTGGTGCATGCCTTTAGTCCTGGCACTCGGGAGGCAGAGGGTACGAGACGTGGATCGGCCGGGCGGGGTGGGCGACTTTAGTCCTGGCACTCGGGAGGCAGAGGGTAAGAGACATGGATCAGCCGGGCGTGGTGGGCACGCCTTTACTCCTGGCACTCGAGAGGAAGAGGATAAGAGACATGGATCAGCCGGGCGTGGTGCACGCCTTTTGTCCTGGCACTCGGGAGGCAGAGGGTAAGAGACATGGATCAGACGGGCGTGGTGCACGTCTTTAGTCCTGGCACTTGGAATGCAGAGGATAAGAGACATGGACCAGCTGGGCGTGGTGGACGCCTTTATTCCTGGCACTCGGGAGGCAGAGGGTAAGAGACATGGATCAGCCGGGCGTGGTTGGCGTCTTTAGTCCTGGCACTAGGGAGGCAGAGGGTAAGAGACATGGATCGGCCGGGCGTGGTGCACAACTTTAGTCCTGGCACTCGAGAGGCAGAGGGTAAGAGACATGGATCAGCTGGGCGTGGTGGGTGCCTTTAGTCCTGGCACTCCGCAGGCAGAGGATAAGAGACATGGATCAGCCCGGCGTGGTGGGCACCTTTAGTCCTGGCACTCGGGAGGCAGAGGGTAAGAGACATTGACCAGCCGGGCGTGGAGGGCACCATAGACCTGGCACTCGTGAGGCAGAGGGTAAGAGACATGGACCAGCCGGGCGTGGTGGGCGCCTTAGACCTGGCACTCGGGTGGAAGAGGGTAAGAGACATGGATCAGCCGGGCGTGGTGGTGCCTTTAGTCCTGGCACTCGAGAGGCAGAGGTAAGAGACATGGATCAGCCGGGCGTGGTGGGCGCCTTTAGTCCTGGCACTCGGGCGGCAGAGGGTAAGAGACATGGATCGGCCAGGCTTGGTGGGCACGCCTTTAGTCCTGGCACTCGGGAGGCAGAGGGTAAAACACGTGGATCGGCCGGGCGTGGTGGGCGCCTTTAGTCCTGGCTCTCGGGAGGCAGAGGATAAAAGACGTGGATCGGCCGGGCATGGTGCACGCCTTTAGTCCTGGCACTTGGGAGGCAGAGGGTAAGAGACAGGGACCAGCCGGGCGTGGTGCACGCCTTTAGTCCTGGCACTCGGGAGGCAGAGGGTAAGACACGTGGATCAGCCAGGCGTGGTGCACACCTTTAGTCCTGGCACTCGGGAGGCTGAGGATAAGAGACATGGACCAGCCGGGCGTGGTGCACGCCTTTAGTCTTGGTACTCGGGAGGCAGAGGGTAAGAGACGTGGATCGGCTGGGCGTGGTGGGCGCCTTTAGTCCTGGCACTCGGGAGGCAGAGGATAAGAGACATGGACCAGCCGGGCGTGGTGGGCGCCTTTAGTCCTGGCACTCGGGAGGCAGAGGGTAAGAGACGTGGACCAGCCGGGCGTGGTGCACGCCTTTAGTCCTGGCACTCGGGAGGCAGAGGGTAAGACACGTGGATCGGCTGGGCGTGGTGGGCGCCTTTAGTCCTGGCACTCGGGAGGCAGAGGGTAAGAGACGTGGATCAGCCGGGCGTGGTGGGCGCCTTTAGTCCTGGCACTCGGGAGGCAGAGGGTAAGAGACATGGATCAGCCGGGCGTGGTGGGCACGCCTTTAGTCCTAGCACTTGGGAGGCAGAGGATAAGAGATATGGAACAGCTGGGCGTGGTGGGCACGCCTTTAATCCTAGCACTTGGGAGGCAGAGGATAAGAGATATGGATCAGCCGGGCGTGGTGCGCACGCCTTTAGTCCTAGCACTTGGGAGGCACAGGCAAGCGGATCTTTGTGAGTTCAAGGCCAGCCTGCTCTACTGGGCGAGTTCCGGGACAGGTGGGGCTACAGGGAGACCCTGTCTCGAAAAGACAAAAAAAAATAAATAAATAAAAAAAGAGAGATGGAGCACTATTCTCTACATAGGAAAGCTGAATCATATCCCTCTTCCTAAGGCTCAGGGATCACTGAGTAATAGCGGGCAGAAATGTTGAAAGAGTCAAAGGGACTAGACACCTGCAGAGAAACAGTATTTGCTGGACATGACAGGACAGTTTCACACATGAACTCACAATGACTGTGCCTACATGGACAAGACCTGCACACATTCCAGCTAGCAAAAATCCCAGCATAAATACAGGAGGGCTCGTGATGTCCTGCCTCTAGCTAGGAATTATAGTCAATTTGGCTTCAGGGGAAGGGAGGGTCAGTTTTCTTGAAGAATGTGGGCCCTGGGAGGCTACCCATGTTCCAAATGGTCCTACCCCCATGTAGGCAGCCACAAGTAGACCCTACTCTGTGAGTTCAAACACGACATGAAGTTGGGAAAGGTTAGAGAAAGAATTGGAGGGGAAGAAATGGAGTGTGGATATAATTTAACACATTATATGTATTTCAGAGAGAAACTCTTTACAAGGATGAATCCTGAGCCCAGGCCTGAGCAACATTTGAGAGCCAGCTCTGCCAGAGGCAGAGGGAACACATGTACACAACCCAAGAGAAAAGGAGCTCGGGATCCAGTGTAGGCCAATCAGTGGCAAGGAGGACAAGAGCGGCTGTGTTAGGACAGGATAAAGAGCACAAAACAGTGGACAGGTCAGCACAGGGGGTTCTGGAACAGGATGGAAAGGTAAGGGGCCTCCAAGGCTGCTTGTCTCTCAATAACCTCCTACTCTAATTCTCTGCTTAGTTAACATTCTGATTCTTAGTCACCGTAACCATGAGGAACACAGCTGCATGCCATTAACCCCTCTGTAGGTGGTCACCACAGCAGGGTGTGAGTTTACCTGTCAGATTCCACTTAGGTTATCTTACCCCAGAAGCCTGCCCCAGCACCAACAGTACACCGAACAATTTAAAATGCAGTATCAAACACTGCTGTTATTTGAAAAGCCTCTCGTCCATATATCCACCACCCTTCATGCCTACCACATTGTTATGTGAGCCTCTCTCACATGATCCTCTTGTGTTTTCTCCTTGTTTTCTAGGTCATTCAACTGTTGTAACTCTCAGGCTGACCATGCAAATGTTTTCAGGTCTTTTCTTGTAAAAGCAATTTGGTGCCCTGTTATTTTGGTACCTTCTACATCTTGACTTTGGATATAACTATTTACACATAAAATACACCAAGATGTTTTACCAAAAGGCATCTATACATGGTCCTGAGTAGGACACAGGTGTTTTCATATCCTTCTAATAGGACAAAAGTTCAGAAGGCAAAAGTGGGTACTGAGAGTGACTCCAGAAGCCCATTCTCTCGAGAGCAGAAAAGTAATTTGGAACTGAATGAAAAATAGTTTCAACAATATTTCAATTAATACAAACTTTGGGTTTCTGGACTTTCTCATCACTCATGGAATATAGATCCCCAAAGAATATCAAAATCATGCCAATTCCATTTTCTCCTGTCCCTCCTCACACTCTTGGCAAATTCATATAGCATGGTCACTATAAACTCCACTATCCAGAAAATTCCATGATTCAACTATTTATATTTATTTGGATTAGGATTATTATGTTGAATGTAGTTACCTGTTGTGGCACCTGCGCTACTGCATTTCCCAAAGGGTTGGGCGAGGGGCTGAGGATTGAAAGAAAGACAGCGGGTCATCTGTGCTGAGGGGATGCCAGATGCCAGTTTATTGAAGAGACAGGGGGCCTTATATACAGGCTTACAGCACAAGTGAAAAAACCAAGGTCAGAGGTTCATGCCCCCAGGCACAGGTGGTTCTATGGCGTGGGTGGGTCAGGCCTTCTCAGAAGGAGGGTAACAAGATGTTACAGCACTGGGGGGGGGGGAGCCCAGGACCCAAAAACCTATGAAGGATCCAGACAATGCTCATGAACCTGAACTTCAGGAGAATGCATGAGAATAATTGAGGGATTTACTTTTGAGTCAAATAGTGAAAAATTCAGGCATGTTGACATGAGTACTGATGTTTTTTCTAGATTTTATTTGTATTCCGTCATCATTTTCTAAAATACTATTTCTTTTTCTAGTCCGGACCTTTTGAATGCACAACAGGTAATCTGAGAGGGTTTCCACATAATGATTCCAAGATCCTTTAGTTTATAAAATTGCAAAGTGTTTAGCTCATTAATAGCTGTTGAAAATGCCGGCCTAGTAAAATCATAAGGAGAGCATTCACTTGGTAGATTTTAATTATTGAAATCCAGTTGGACTCAGTCCCAAACATTGTCTTGAGACAAATTAATCTGAGGCCCGAGGCTCTTCAGGACAGATGTGGGGCTGTACTGTCCTCACCTGACATCAGTCTGGCACAGGACGTACTCCTCAGGGCCCTGCTCAACTCACTGGATTTGTTGCCATCAACAACATTTTTATTCAATTCCGTTTGAGAAGTTTAAATATTAGCAACATTCCCCCCAAAGAAATAAAATGTCTGTGATGGGTCTTTTTTAAGCATTTGAGCCTTTGTCAGTGCCATAGTGGGGACACTCAATTTTCATTGAGTGTCCCCACTATGAGCTAGATCTGGAACAACAAGGCCAAGGAAATGCCAGACATGCTTGTCTAGAACTGCTGTAAAATCAGCAGTGCTGTCTTCTTCTTCCGCCCACCTTGTGCCTTGATTTGAAATCTAACAGTTGTCTTAATTACATAGGACAGAGCCACAAAGCTGAGGAGTTACTCAAGATCTATTTCTGAAGTTTGATGAAAGGCAGGGTCATATTTGAAAGGACAAGGGGAGATTGTGGCCCAGACTGAGACTCAGCATTTAGCCCCCTCTAGTTAATATTCCTCTCTCTCTCTCTCTCTCTCTCTCTCTCTCTCTCTCTCTCTCTCTCTCTCTCTCTGTGTGTGTGTGTGTGTAGTCTTTACGGTGTTTACAATAACAATACAGGCCGACCATCAGAATCACTTGAACAACTTTTTTTTTTTTTTTTGGTTTCTTTCGAGGACAGGGTATCCCTTAGCCCCAGCTTGTCTCGTGAACTCGCTCTGTAGACCAGGCTGTCCTTGAACTCACAAAGATACCCTGCCTCTTGCCTTCCCAAGTGCTTTAGGATTAAAGCATGTACCATCCACACCAGCGTTATTTGAACAAGCTTTTAAATGAAATGTAGGAAAATTAAAAACCTATACCATACATTGCACATGCCATGTATTGCAGGCGCTTCTTCACAATAGCAAGGAGCTGGACACAACCACCAAGTGCCCTCTCAACTAATGAGTGAATAGAGAAAATGTAGGCACATCACACAAGTGAAGTTCTATGCAGCATAAAAGAATGAAAGAGACATCATGAGCTTTGCAGGAAATGGCTGGAGCTAGAAGAACATCATGTTAAAATGAAGAACACAGTCCCAGAATAAACACAATGAATGGTATCTCCTCATCTGTGGCATGCCGTGCCAATTACTCTAGTTTAGTATTTACTTGTGCCTGGCCCTTGAGCTTTTGTTCCAAGTGTGTTGGAGGTGATGCATATTTGGAAACAAAAACAACAACAGCACAACAGAAGGACTGCATTGAAGAATGGATGAAACAGTTGAAATCTGCTTGAAACAGTCAACTCCATAAGAGAATTTTAAAGGGACGTGAGAAAAAGATAAAAAGCATGGTTTGCAGAAAACATGAGTTCTGTGGGGTGGGGGGATAGGGTGGGGGCACATGGGTTCTAGATTTGAATTAGTAACATAATATCTTGTACAAAAAAATATATAAATAAAAAAAAAAGAATATCAAGAACTGGATGACAAAGTTGAAGATCCAGATTCCTTAAACAAAGACAAAGTTTAAATTTAAAAAAAAAAAAAAAAAAAAAGGAATGGAATATGCTGGAAATGTGGGACAACATAAGAAAACTAAATCTAAGAATTATAGGCATACAGGAAAGGGAAGAATTTCAAGCCAATGGCATTGAACAAATCTTCAACACAATTATAGAAGAAAACTTCCCCAAATTAAGGAAAGAACTACCTATAGTGATTTGAAAATCTGTATAAAATGCACAAAGCTTCAATAAAAATTGGCTTTGAAAAAAAAATAAAATTGATCACATTCTGGGACCCAAAACAAAAAACAAATTAAAAAAAATACCAGTGAAACTGCCTATCCATATGCTTCTAATTATTAGTCAAATTTAGATCCACTGTTATGGTGTCCATTCCTTTATCTCTTTCAATAATTTAGTTTCTGTAAGTTTCTATTCAGTCACTTCCTTATATTTTGAGCTAGTCTTGGACCATACAAACTATTTGTCTCCTGTGCATACAAAAGCGGTTATCTTTCTTTATAAGTTATTATTCTTCTAGTTTCTACAATTTTGAATAATTGGAGACTCAGTGCTATATTATAGTATGTCCTTAACTCTTGTAAAAATCCTCATGTGGGTTTACCAGAGAAGAGACCCAACCATCTAAGCTTAACTAAAGATGCTGAACAGCTGAAGCTGTCACCTTGACACACCTGGGTAGAGGGAACCTGAACTGAGAAATGTCAACATTGGACTGGCCTGTGGCCATGTGTGTGGAGCATTTTCTTTGATTGTTGAATGATGGAGGAGTGCCCAGCTCACTGTGGGCAGTGCTGCCCCTGGCAGGTTTTCCTGTACTGTACAGGGAAACAGACTGAGCATATTCCAGGGGAGCTAGCCAGGACGACACATTCCTCCACGGTCTGTGCTTCAAGTTCCTACCCTGAGTGTCCCCAGGGATGAATGGTGACCTGGGAGAAGATAAGATAAACCCTTTCTTCCCCAAGTTGGTTTTGGTCAGTGTTTTTATCACACCAGTCCAGTTGTAGTGGCACATGCCTCTAAATCCAGCACTGGAGAGGCATGTGCCACTACACCTGGACTTGGTACCTTCGAGATTGAGGCCAGTGTGGGCTACATCATGAGTTCTAGGCCAGCTCAGGCTACAGGGAGACCTTGTCTCAAAATACAAGAAAAAATAGCTTACATACCACTTTAAAGGCATTTTCCCACAAAACAATAGCTTTCTGAGGTAAGACTAAATAAGCTAGTTATAAGTGAATCAGAAACATATGGCTGCAACTGTTCTCTAAATGTAAAGGAGAAGAATAAAAGGAAAGAGCTAGGAACAACCATAAAGATGTTTCACAGACCCAGGGAATGGTTGAAAACACTTGCCAATAACTCAAAGCTGTCAATTTTAATCAATTGTATTTTTTAACTTAGTTATCTGATTTTACATATATCTAAGAGATCAGTGTTAAATGAAGAATTTTACAAATTCCAACCAAAAGTAGCTTATAAACTATAATCTAATTATAAAACTCAGTAAGTAAAGGATATGAAATAGATGGAAGCTCACTCAAGAAAACTCAAAGCTAGGCATCTAATTTTCAAGTAATTTTTAATAAAAAGAGAGTACTTGAAATTGAATAATAGTTTAACAAATCAATTGTTGCTGAAGAATTTCCTCCTAATTAAGTCCTGATGGCTTTACTATGCAGAAAAGAATGTCTTGGGCTTTTGACAATGTCTTCCATTCCCAGAAAAAAGAGAAGCCAGCTCAGTCCACTTAGGTGCACCCAGATAGCAGATGGTCTACCAGAACCCAACTCAGATCTTCGGAGGTGAGGCCAGAGACCTGTGACACATGTTCAGTTTGAGCTAGAGGTCACCACACTTGGGTTGCTGGTCTGAGCATTACAACTCTGTTCTTCCTGAGGCACAGACCAGAGTATGCCTGGACAAAGCCCAGTCACAAGTGAATAGAAAGGAAGACCTGGAAGAAGTAAATGAATTTGGGTTTGCTGCATCAGTGTGCCTAGTACTCCCCAGCAAGTCAACATCCCTGTCCCAAATTCCTCATACACTAATGCAAAATAGTGAAGGTGCTTTCAAAAGAGAATGTATCCATATTTTAGAATAACATGAAATTAACGGAGGAAAATGTGAATTCCTAAGCATAAAAAAAAGATTGAGAGAAAGATGCAGGACAGTTATGATAGAGTACATAATCTGGGATGGTTTGGAGTGGGGTGCGGGGAAGAGATAGGGGAATATGCCTGAACAAAAGTGAAAAATGATGTATGAAATACATAAAACATCAATAAAAAATGTATACAAAAAAAAAAAGAGAAGCATGAAAATGGTATCAGCGTGCACAAGACCCATGCAAATTCCAGCAGACGAAAACCCAGCACAGAACTGTGGAAAGGGGCAGCAGACCCTGATCTTAGCTGAAGCAATATCAGAAGCTGATTACTGCTGGGTGAGAAGGAGCTGATATTCTTAAAGCAAGGGACTCTGGGTAGGCTGGCTAGAGCTCAGTGGCTGAACCTCTCACCCATGTTAGGCTCACACGAATTGAAAGATTAAGTTTAATCTTGTCCCAAGTATGTATCAAAAGCTTCTTTTTTTAATATCTGAAAAGAGAGGTTCACTTGGTTGTTATGGAGAACAGTTGGCAGAAAGAACTAGAGCTGGTGACTGAAATCTGTCTTGGGCATGGATAGGATAAAGAGAATATTTGGATTTCAATCTAGCTTCTGCTCATTTGCTAGTTCTGATAATTTTTATAAATGCTTGATTTCTTAAGCATAGCTAAGAGGTACAAAGTTCCTCAAAATGAAAGCAAGTCTGCCACATTTTTCTCTATGACCTACAGCTGGGATTATACTCTCTTATACCTAAGAGAGTATAATCAAGAGCAAGTGAAATCAAAAGCTGCATTTTAGGGGCTGGGGGAATGGCTCTGAAGACCTCCAACCCATGTAATGCTGGTGTGGGAGTGTGAGTCTACAGCCCCAGTGGTCCTAGGGCAAGATGGGACAGAAACCCAGCTGCTAGGCTAAGCCAGTCGGACATACCCAACATCCAGCACAAAGAGACTGTTCTAGGAGGCACGTGCATGCCACCGCCACACAGGAGTGTGCATATGCACACAGAGAGGAGTTGCATTTGGGGGGGGGCAGTGTTTCCCTGCAGCCCCAGCTGGCCTGGAACTCACTATGTAGACCAGGCTGGCCTTGAACTCACAGAGATCTGCCTGCCTATGCCTCCTGAGTGCTGGGATTAAAGGCCTGCACCACCACACCTGACTTAAAGATGGTTCTTAGCTGCTATGTGGGTGCTGGGAATTGAACCCCAGTCTTCTACAAGAGCTGTCAGTGCTCTTAACTGCTCAGCCATCTCTCCAGTCTGAAGAGCTGCATTTTAAGTAATGCATTGCCTAGCACTTTGCTGTCTCTAAACCTCCAGAGTGTTGGATTTCATCCAGACCAACAAAACCAGATCCAATGATAATACAAAAATAATGACAATAATTGTTGTTCCTATTTTCATGTTTGTTTGTTTGTTTGTTTGTTTGTAGTACTGGGGATCAAACCTAGGGCCCTATCCACTCTAAGCAAGCACTCTATCACTCCCTGGGAATGGAAGTAAATCATGTTCCTGGAGTGACTTTAGTCTCCTGTGCCTTTTATCGGGGGTTTGCATATTTATAACCTAACATATACCACCAGCCCTGTAATTCTGTTGAGGGTATGTAAGAAGATACTGCTTTTTAAATAAATGATTTCAAGTAACTGCCTGGTTTCCTTTTCCACTGTTCACTTGAATTTAGAGGCATCATTAAACTTAACAGCCAATGTCTTTATCAAGGAAAATAATCAACAAGTATATTAATTAGTTCATTGTTTACACTTTTTACTGCAAATCTAATGATTTGTTGTTTTTAAGTTAGATGCCTGTCTTTATTAAGGACATTAATACTCTAAGTGAATTTGGGTTTGAAATTCCACATTTTGGGGGAATTACATACATTGTGCTTTTTATTGTGGTGCCCTTAGGCTATGAGCATTTCCTTACTACAAGCATCTAAAATTACAAACGAAGCTCTTTAAGTGTATTAACAAATGCCTCTCCTTCACAAATGAAAATGGAAATGAAGCTGGGAAGTGTCTGAGGGACAGAATCATTATCAGACTTCCATGCATACTCACTTCTCTTTGTGGCTGGTATACGTAAATATCTTCTGCAGCTGGCCTCCAGTTAAGTTAGTACAGCTGGTGTCTAAAGCCTGCCTGGCGCTGGCATTCACTACTCTACTTCGTTTCTCCCAGGACATCACGACTCATCTCTGCAGGCCAGGCTTCTCTGTGAGAACCATGACATCGCCTGTACAACAGCACATAGGTTGAGCCTCTCAGTACCACTCACGATCTCCTCCCAAATGGTTTCCTTCAGAAGTCTCAGACATGATGTGGCAGCAGCAGTGAGTGCAGTGTTTTCCTCAAGTCTGGTGTCCTGTGATTTCAGGCCCTGTGGACCTCTCAAAGGACTTCTGTTCCACAGCAAAGCTCCATTAGCTCTGTGGGCTGAGAGTTTTGAAAGAAGTTTCTCACAACAAACCTGTAAATTGTTCGGAGGTTGGGGAGGAACTGGGGAGGGTCGGGGACGGGTGAGGAGCAGCTCCGGGGCCACACCGCTCTCCCTGGGTTGGTGCTCATCGACTGACCATCTCACACCTGATTCCTACCCTGTGGAGACAGTCCTTTAGGGTTGGGGTAGTGACGGAAGAGGGGGCTGCGGAAAGGTCCTCCTCTTTTGGGGTGGGGTAGAATGGACATTTTTACTATTATTAATTTTCCCAATCCATGAGCATGGGAGGTTTTTCCATCTTCTGATGTCTTCTTCAATTTCTTTCCATTCCCCCTCTTCCAATCACAGCCTGTCAAGACTTTGTACGGAGAAGTTAAACCCTTTGCAGAGAATGGATAAAGACTTGCTGTTGTGACTGTGGGCAGAGATGCTTGGATATAAACAAGTCTGATCTGTGGATTTGGGGCCCTGCAATGTGGAACTTTAAGGACAGAGGCTAGAGCTTTCATCTCCTCTCTGGGAACATGCTTCTGCCAGGCGAAGACAGGAAACCCTTCAGAATTGCATGCATTTTTTGCCATGTAGAACATAAAAATTGGCTTCATGCTTGAATTTGCACTGCCAAAACAGTTCTGCCAGCCTGAGGGGGGTTGAATGATGAATCCAGGAGCCCACTGGCTGGGTGGCGCTCTTCTCCTGGACACACCTCATCATGCCCTTCACTATAAGGGATGAGAGCTGAAATGGGGGCAGCAGCCATTGCCAAAAGCTCTGCACTCCGGAAGAAGTGCTCTTCAAAAGCCTGTGTCCTTTCCGCCTCCAGGGTGATACACCAAGAGTTTGACTGAAATTTACCCTCCTGATTGATCTAGATCTAGGGAGAATGGAAGAATTGAGCCCTTGTGAATTCTTGAGAGAAAATTAAATGGTTTTCAGTACAAAAGGATATGATTATTCCAGTACATGAATATTTGAGGGACCAAAACTTGTTTAGCCACACCCAAACCACATCAGAACTTTTCTCACACTGTTAAATATTTTCAAAAGAGAAAAGGAAGCCATGAAAGGAACCATTTCTGAAAAGTAAATTAAATGTCCAAAAATATAATGGGAAATGTATTTCTAAACAAAACACTTTAGTTCACAGAGAAATGTGTCTTCAATTACATCTTAAGCATACTACTTGCATATGCATGTAAGTCCAGAACTTCTACAGTCTCAGTTCTGTGAGACCTAGAGAGTGAGGCCAGAAGCAAGTAGCTTTCATTCGAATTTTTTTCTGAAAATATTACTGTAGTCAAACATCTCCTAGCAATGAATGCACCAGTAGTTCTGTGGGCAATAACAGCATCACCCCCAAATTATAAAGCAAATCTACAATGCAACCGTGTAAGCTCGTTAGAGGCCACCATGGCTCAGGACACACTGTTTCTAACAAAATTTATCACTTAACAAACGGTCCATCACAAGTATTATAAAAGATTACCATAGTAAGCTTTTCAAATGGCCTTTTTGTTAAGAGTGGGTCAGTAATCCAGTTCTTAATTATAGCCAATAAGTTCAGAATAACTGCTTCATGGATACCAACTAGAAATCTAAGACACTGATATATAACTTATAAAATACTACCTTCTGAGTCAGGATGTAAACTAAAGTAATATGATTATGTTGGTGAATTGTCATGTGCTATTTAAGCTTCCTAAAGGCAGATTCTGGGAGTGAGGAACATGTATTTCAAGTGTTCTCCAAAACCTCTTATCTGGGAGTATGCTGGCCCCTCAACTCTGTGACAGGGAGGAAGAGAACAGCAAAACAGTCCAAGAGTAAAAATGCTGTGCCCTTGAGAAAAGCTAGAAGTCAACCATTTCCAACAAAGATTACTCTACCCCAGATTATAAAAAGGCCTTCAGTGGGAATAGATTTCTGGGTTCAGCTATGGGAAGTGTCTTGTGCTTATATGTAGGCAAAGGCAGGAAGGCTGCTCATAAATCCATTTTTTTTTAGTTAAAAACATCACAAATAATCCATTTGTGTACCATCTCTTTTTGTTTGTGTTTGTATGTGAGCATTTGTGTGTATGGCTGCATGTGTGGTGATCAGAGAGCAACCTTGGGTCTCAGGCCTTAGACATCTTTCTTCTTTTTTTTTTGAGACAGTGGTTGTTTTTCACAAAAATCAGGTTGGCTGATCCATAGGCTTCAAGGATGCAGCCTGTCTCCCACCTTACTCCCACCAAATCAGAGGAGCATGTCTGTTTTCCTATGTGTTCCAAGTATTCAAACTCAAGTCCTCATGCTTATGAGGTTAGTACTTAGTGACTAAGCCATCACTCCCACACCCCAGCCCCCATCTCAGGGTACACTTTTGCTTTTACAAGGGAATTCTCAAGTTTCATTGAGCTTCTTCTGTTTCTTTATCATTTCTAAAACCCTTGTATGTATCTAGGCGCGCGCGTGTGTGTGTGTGTGTGTGTATGTGTGTGACATACACTGATGTGGACATAGAAGAAAGGAACATGAAGAGGACATAGATAGGAAAGAGAGAATTCAAAGATCTTTATTTGCAGATGACGTTATTTTATACATAAGAGACCATAATGACTCTACCAGAAAACTCCTAAAGATGAAAACACGATCAGCAAAGCATCAGCATGCAAATCAACTCACAGAAATGAATAGCTTTCCAATGTAACTACAACCAACACACCAAGAAAGAAATCAAGGAAACAATTTCATTCATAATATCCTCAAAAAAATCTTAGAATAAATCTAACCAAGGAAGTGAAAGGCTTGTAAAACAAAAACCTTAAGAGACTGAAAAGAAGGTGGAAAGAACTCTCAAGCTCATGGATTAGTAGGGTTAATACTGTGAACACTGCCATCCTACAAAAAGCAGCCTACAGATTCACTGCAATCACCATCAAAATTCCAATCTAGTTCTTCACAAAAATTTAAAACATAATTTCAAAATTCATATGGAAATACAAAAGGCCCAGGATAGCCAAAACAATCCTGAGCAATAAAAATGATGCTAGATTTCAAGTTATAGTATGGAGTTAAAAAAAAATGAAAAAATAAACAAAAAACATGACACAGGTGTAAAAACACACAATGGAATGAAATTGAGAACCCAGATTTAGGGACACACTCCCATAGCTACCTGGTTTTTTACAAAGAGGCCAAAAATACACAGTGTATGTAGAAGAATGAAACTAAATCCTTATCTCTCACCATGCACATAACTATATTCAAATTGGATCAGGACCTTTACATAAGACCCAATACCCTGAATCTGTCAGAGGAGAAAGCAAGGAGAACACTGGAACCTATATGCGCGGGAAAAGACGTTCTGAACAGGATATTGGATGCACAGGTCTGAAGATCAACAATTGAGTAATAGGACCTCATGAAACTAAAAGGCTTTGTAGAGAAAAAAAAAAAAAAAATCATCATTTGAGTGAAGAGCCAATCTACAGAATGGGAAATAAAGCTTCACCAGTTCACATCTGACAGTGGGTTGGCATCAAGAATACACAGAGCTCCAAAACTAAACACTAAAAAAAGAAAACAATTGAATTAAAAATTGAGGCATGGCACTGAACAGAGCGTTCTCAAAATAAGAAATAATTTTTAAGTGTTCAACATCCTTAGCCACTAGGGAAATACAAATTTAAACCACCTTGAAGGGTTGGGCAGATGCCTTAGTGATTGAGAGCACTAGCTGCTCTTGGAGAGGACCTGGTTTGATTCCCAGCACCCACATGGTGGCTAACAACTGTCTGTAACTCCAGTTCCAGCAGAATCTGATGTCCTCTCCTGATCTCTGTAGGCATTGCATGAGATGGGTTCACTTATATATACCTGCAGGCAATACGCTCATACATCTAAAATAAAAATAATAAATTCTTGGAAAAAAGTCACCATAGGATTTAATCTTACTCCACTGAGAATGGCTAAGGTAAAAAAAGAAAGTGATGTCAAATGTGGGTGTGGAAAAGGAGGACAGTCACTCAGTGGGAGTGCCAGCTGTGTGCTACTCTGGAAATCCCTTAGAGTGCCAAAAGTAGATCTACCATAGGATTTCCTGGGCATATTCACAAAGACTACCGCGGCGGTATATCCTTCTAGAGATACTTGCTCATCCATGTTCACTACTGCACTCCTCACAACAGTGGGACAAACACAAATGTGGTATCAACAGCGAGGGGATGTCCCAGATGTCATCCACCAACTGATGAGTGAATATGAACATACAGTACATATTCACAAAGGTGGGATAAACTGCGAGGGGATGTCCCAGATGTTGTCCACCAACTGATGAGTGAATATGAACATACAGTACATATTCACAAAGGTGGGATAAACCGCGAGGGGATGTCCCAGATGTTGTCCACCAACTGATGAGTGAATATGAACATACAGTACATATACACAATGCACTATTAGATAGCTACGAAGGAAGATGAAATTATGAAATTCACAGGTAAATGAATGGAGCTGGAAATATTCAGAGTGAAGTAACACAGACCCAGAAAGACTTATATGTAAATGTTAGCTTTGAAACTTTAGACGTGTGAATACCCAGAGAAGGAAGGACACTAGAAGGGGCCATGGGAGGAACTTCTAGGGAAGGGAGTCTGAACACAGGTGACATGAAGAGGGGGAGGAGAATACTGGAACAGGAAGGGTGCCAAAACTATACATTGAAAAATTATAGTCTCTTTAATGAATGGTGCTAGGAAAATTGGATTTTTACATGTTGAAAAATGAAGCTAGATACGTGTCTCCTCATCTACACAAAAATCAGTTCAAAATTGATCAAAGGCCTTAGTATAATAAATAACACTTTAAACACTGTAAGAGGAAAACAGAGTTACAACAGCACAGGAAAGAACCCTCAGGACTGACAACTAGGATTATAGAAAAATAAAAAGTTTCTTTACAGAAAAGACAACTATCACCAGAGTAAAGAGGTGGCACACAAGTGGGAAAAATCTTGGTCAACTCTGCATCTGACAGGAGAATCATACATAGAATATATGAAAGGACATGCAAAATAAACACCAAAAAGAACAAATAACCCAACAAGTAAATGGGCTAATGAACTGAATAAACCAATCTTGAAAGAAGAAATACAAACTCTTGCAAATAGTTGAAAAGTGTTCAACATCCTTAACCAGCAGGTAATGCCAGTTTGAGATTCCAGCTTCCATTTCATCTCAGTTATCATGGCTATGAAAAAAGCACAATTGTTGGAAGGGTGCAGGAAAGAATAATTTTAATACTCTACTGATGGAGAATGTAAACATGGATAGCCACTATGGAACTCAGTGTGGAAGTTTGCCATACAACTGAAACAGAGCTAGCATGTGCCCCAGCTTTGCCTCTCCTGGGTACATACACTACAGACTGCAAGTCAATATGCCACAGAAGTTCTTGAAAGCCCATGTTTACTGCTGTGCCGTTCATAACCACTTGGAAATGAAACCAGCCTAAATGTCAGCCAACAGATGAAGAAAATGTAGTACATATATACCGTGGAATTTTATTCAGCCCTAAAGAAGAACGTGAAGTTATGACATTTGCAGGAAAGTGGATTTTCGGGAAAAATGGATGAGAGTGGAAATGTATAGAATGTACAATGGCACATGTATAAAAACGCCATGATGAAACTCATTTTTAGGCTATTTAAAAATTAAGAAATACATTCAATAAAAGAAAAAAATAGCTGGTAGAACTTGGACTTTTCACACACAGCTTCTGACCATTGGTTGTCTTTTGTGAGCCAGCCATAGTGTGCAAAGAACATGAAAAAATACATGTGACCTTTGCTCTGGGCCTAGAAAGGGCACGGATAATTTTTTGAAATTTTATTATGTGTAGGAGTGTATTGCCTGCATGTGTGTATGTGTACCTTGTCATGCAAAGCCCACAGACAGGAGAGGGCATCAGATTCTTCTGGGTGAGGGGTTATGGATGGTTGTTAGCTGTCATGTGGGTGCTAGGAATGGAACCTGGGTCCTCTGCAACTAGGGACAGTGCTCTTAACTGCTAAGTGATCTCTCCAGCCCCAGGCACACAAAATTACTATGCACAGTGGCTTTAATCCCATTCCACATCCTCCTATTAACTAGTGGGAATAGTAAACAATCTCAGGAAACAGCATTTGGATATGAAGTGTCGCTTTCAGATGCAGCATTCTCTGTCCCCTTCTTCCAGCATGTGGGGTACTATCTCCATCTTTCCCATTCTCTTGGTCTCTTATGTTTTCTACATCTTTGTTTCTTTCTCATGCTGGATTCTGGTCACATATTTTCAGAATTTTTTTTAAAGAATTATCCTGTCAGTAGCTTAAGCCATTCCTTAAAATTGTAATTTTAATTAATCTATTTCAATCGCTGGAATTTTTGTCATTAAATAAATAAAATCATTTTCTGTACTTTCTACACCTAAAATACATTGTCGTCTGTTTTGTTCTGCTTAACACAATAACTGCGGTTTGAAGTAATTCCAATACAGGAAGCTTCTGATTAAGCTAAATTTTATTTCTTTCAGCTTTCACCATGATTTCTTGTTTCTTTGCATGTTATCTATTGTGGGTTTAGGGCAAATCCCCCAGAGAGGAATTGGGATTGTTTTTCCTAAAAGCTTGCCAGCTCTACCAATGTGAAGTTTGTTTAACCTCACATCTCATCTTTAAAATCTGTTTTTGTTTTGGATCACCTCAGTTGTGGACAGGATTCTAAAGTTTTGAGGTTTAGCTTAAAATTATGCTTCCCCACACATTCTTTTTCCTCTCCTGTTTAGAGTTAGGATTTTTTATTTACAATCTCACTTTAAAATCGCACAGAGGTAACATAGTGCACTTTTACATCATGGGTACATGCTGTGAAACCTGGGGTTGACAGAGCCTCTCTAGAATGACAATATTTACAGGGAGATGACTTCTCCAAACACTGAGTCCCTTGAAGTAGAAGCTTGAATTCATGTTGCTTGGCATATTACACCTCAGGCAAAAACTACCTTTAGTGTTCCTTATTTCTGAGTGCTTGCTTTCATCTGGGTTGGAGCTTAACTTGTCTTCCCTCAGATATATTAAAAAAATAATGCAAGGTTTTTAGTAGCTGGGTTTCCTCCTGTTACATACCACTACCATTATGTTAAATAGACATAGAATTTGACATCTTGTTCTACCCATAACTTACTGGACCTCTCAACTTACCAGAGACACTTCTTGAAGTAGATGGTGATTAACACAGAGACCCACAACTGGTCCAGTGTGCAGGAAATGCAAGAGCTCAGGATGCTCGAGGCCAAATGGGACACCTATATCACACCCCTTCTTCCCAAGTCTTGGGGCTTGTACTGAACAAAGGGGAGATTGTGCTAGTTAGAGGAGGTGGATAAATGCCAGGACACAGTGCCGTCTGGACCCCTCAGGCTAGGTGCACACACTAACCCACAGTGTTTATGACACCATGCACAAGACCAGTGCAAACCCAAGCGAGAGAAGGGTCCAACATGGATGGGGAGATGGGCAGGGAGCCCAGGCCTGGCTGAGGATCTGTTGGAATTGATAGAGTCTCTGAGAGGGAGAGTCAGTTTTCCTTCCTGCTGTGATACACGATGACTTGACTAGACTCCAAGGGCTGGTCCCACACCCAAGAGCATTTAGTAAACACAGATTAAATCCAGTAGGATTTTCGGAAAAGACAAATAAAAGAGGACGTGAAGTCAGGAGTGGGGAGAGGAGAAAGCGCATAGGGAGTGGAGAGGGCCGTGAATGTGATCAAAATACACTGCATTAAATTCGCAAATCAACAAAAATATTCTTTTAAACACTGAATTTAAAATAGCCTATCCATAGTTCTGATGTTTTGGTGAGTGGGCCACTTGCACATTTCATCCCCTTTTCTGCCAGGAAAGGTGGTTCCGTCTCCTGGTCTGTTTTATTTATATTTGGATTTGGGTTTTTTTGTTGTTGCTGTTATTGTTGTTGTTTTGGATTAGGGATTTGGGGGACCTCAGTTTGAATAAAATCTCTTCTCATGAGCTTCTCTAGCGTCCCTCTCCCTGTGCATTCCCACAAATTAAAACTGTGCTCTTGGGGCTGGAGAGATGGCCTAGCGGTTAAGAGCGCCGACCCCTCTTACAGAGGACCCGGGTTTGATCCCCAGCACCCACATGGTGGCCGAGAACCATCTGAAACTCCAATTCCAGGAGAACTCCAGTTCCAGGGGAATCCGACACCCTCTTCTGTCCTCCACAGCATTGCACGACACGGGTGCACAGACCTGCATGCAGACAGCACATTCCTACACATACAGAAATAAATAAAAATAAAAAATAAAATAAAAAAAAAAAAACTGTGCTCTCATCTTTGTGCAGTGCACTTCTCTTTCCAGTCCATCATTCCTGGTTTAGAGAGAGTGAGAGTCACGGCTGTTGCCATTCTTTGTGTCCCCTGTGACAAGTAAAATGATAATTCCGAAGCTTTAAGTATTCCTGAATTCAAGAACACATACCTAAACTAACTTCTTTTGTTTCTTTGACTGGGCCTTATTTTCTGGAAATTTTGTTTTTAAAGATTAACTCAATTTTAGCCTGGTTAAGCTGTTAGCATACCAGAAATGGACTTGGTAAATATTAAATAAGATAAACATCCTTAATATACACTTTTATAATAAACAAGTTGCCCTAAAATATAGTATACATACTACTAAAGTGATTTTCAGGTCCTCTTTGAAATATTTACAAATATTGAGGTAATTGGTTATCTGAAGCATAAACTACATGGTCAAATATCTTAAAGGAATCTAGAAACTGCTAAATTTCTATTTTATTGTGCACTGGGGATTCCAGGAACAAGATCCCCAAACTAGGATGGAGGCTACACTTCCCATGGCAACAGTCCATCCAGGACAGGCACTCTTTCCCCTCCCATACCTGGGCTTGGCTTGTCGCCATTTTCTGTCTTCTTCTTGACTTTTCCTGTTCACTTTAGGGCACCATCTTCCCCACTAATCTCAATATGAGAGATTGTTAGTGAAGTTCCATTCAGCCATTTCACTTATCTTCTGGTGAATTCGGTTTTCAGAGGCTTACAGACTACAATGCTCTGATTAAACACTTAATTAGACATAATAAAAAATACTGCCAGTTTTAAATAATTGATTCACTCATTAGCTTAATATGCTAATGAAAGAGCACTGCAAAAAGGAAACGAAATAAAATCTATCCTCTGAGAAAATAGGTTGAAATTAGATTTTTACACAAGATTTCTCAGAGTAAATTGCCTCTCCCAATAGATGGAAGCTAGCTAGCCCACTAGTATTAACATCACTGCTTGGGCTTCTAGAGGCTAAATTACTTACAAATAAAAACATTCCAGCTTGACCTTCCTGTGTATTTACTTTGGAAATGGCTGGGGATCATGAGGCAAAGCTGAAAGAGCTGGATGTTGCTGCGGTTCTAGCTGTCACTCCTGTAGCAGCTTGGAGAAGCTCCTAATCCTTTTGAATCCTTCCTACCAAGATAAGGACTAACTACATATATATATATATATATATATATATATATATATCCCTAAACATTTCTTATAGTACAGAATTTTAAGCACAGATGAGTGTAATAATGAACTGTGGAACACTCATCACTCAGCTTACTGATAATGGACTATTCCTTTGTCCATGAATCCTTCACCTATTATTTTGAATTATTTGAATTTAATTAATTAGACATAAAATTTCATATGTAAATATGTTAATATATATTCCTAAATGATAATGAATTTTAAAACACCCCTTAAAATGATAACAACTTAACATTTGATGATTATCTAATATGTAGTCATAGTTTACATTTTCAATTGTCTCACAAAAGTCGTAATTTTCAAATGTGTTAGAATTTGTATTTTGACACAAATTAGACTCAACTATATATATAGACTATATGTGTGTGTGTGTGCGTGTGCGTGTGTGTGTGTGTGTGTGTATGGAGAGAGAGAGAGAGAACATTAAATGGGTGAGTGAAATAAGGAGAGGTGGGGGATCCAAATGCCACCAAAATTATGTTGTATAAAAATTACAAAAAATCAATAAAATATAAAGTGAAACTTGATCCAGGCGTGGTTCTAGATGCCTATAATTTCAGCAGTAGCCAGAGGTAGATACCAAGGCTGTCTCAAAAATTTAAAAAAAGTGAAAAGACACCCAAATTACAGTGTGAATAGCATCCATATATTGCATTTAGTTGGTAATTATTTAATTTCTCCTTTTATCTGTGGACTGTTCCTGTGTACAAGATTTTTGTTGAAAAGAATAGAAAAGATACAAATTTTTTAGTCTGGATGTTTGTGATTGCACCCCTGAAATATTTGCATATAGAAAGATCATCAGCTCCAGGTGCAGATGACATTTTCAATTATAAATCAGGAAATGTATTTACACATTTTCCTATGTCTTATATACATGCATTCAAACATGTTTGGAAATTTTCAAGCTCCAGAAAGTTTCTTCTTAATTTACAACAAATAAACAACTCAAATCAAGTGACTTCACCCAACAAGGCAATTTTTTTCACTTATAAAGTTAACATTTAAGAGACTTTTGGTAAAGAGTTGGGATGCAAAATTAACTTACAAAAATCAATAGCCTTTCTTTATACCAACAACAAACAACTGAAGAAGGAATATAGAGAAACTTCCCATTCATAGTAGCCACAAAACAATGAAATACCTGGGAACAAACCTAATCAAAGACACCAAAGATCTCTAAACCAAAGATCTCTACAGCAAAAATTTTAAAACCCTAAAGAAGGAAATTGAAGAAAACATCAGAAGATGGGAAGACTTCCCATGCTCATGGATTGGAAAAATTAATATAGTACACATATCCATTCTACCCAAACTAATATAGAGTCAATGCAATCCCAATTAAAATCCCCATGAGTTTCTTCACAGACTTGAAAAAAAATCCTTGAATTCATATGGAAAAATAAAAGACCCAGAATAGCCAAAACAACTCTGAGTGAAAAGAGCAATGCAGGGGGATCACTATACCAGACTTCAAACTATATTACACGGCTATAGTCATAAAAACAGCCTGGTACTGGTACTGGGATAAAAACAGACCTGTAGACCAATAGAGGAAAACTGAACATCCAAACCTGAGCACACACAATTTCAGCCACCTCATATTTCACTAAGGGGCTAAGAAGACACAATGGAGGAAAGACAGCATCATCAGCAAATGGTGCTGGCAAAACTGGATCACCTCTTGTAGAAGAATAAGACTAAACTCCTACCTCTTACCCTGTACAAAAATCAACTCTAAATGGATCAAAAACCTCAACGTGAAACTTAGAACACTGAAGATGATAGAAGAAAACATTGGCAGTAACCTATAAGATATAGACATAGGAAAAGACTTTCTAAATCATACAGCAGCTGCACAGGAAATAAGGTCCACTCAACAAGTGGAACCTCATTAAACTCCAAAGCTTCTGTACAGCAAAAGAAACAATCAAAAAAATGAATAGAAAACCCACAGAGTGGGAGGGAACCTTCACCAGTGATACATCTGACAGAGGATTAACATCCAGAATATATAAATTACTCAAAAAACAAGGGAACAAGAAAACAAATGACCCAATCAAAAGATGGAGTAAAGAGCTGAACAGAGACTTCACCAGTGAGGAAGAGGGCTTTGCTAAGTTGATCAATGCAACAAATGTACTCAGTGACTTGTTATGCCTAATTCCTGCTGTACTAGTGGTGACTAATAGTAATGAAAGGATATAGAAAGTTTTGTTTGTCTAGTTTTCAGAGGATCTATGAACTCAGCTTTCTATATAGCAAATACCATTGTTGTATTCCAAAAGAATGTTTTTTAAAAGTTTTATTTATTTGTTTGTTTGTTTGCTTGTTTATATTCCCCGTGTACTTATGTGCACCAAAAGAGGATGCCAGATGCCCTGGAACTGCAGTTATAGCAATTGGGAACCACCCTATGTGAGTGTGGGGAACTAAGCCTGGATCCTCTTCAACAGCAGCACATGTTCTTAACTGCTGAGCCATCTCTTCAGCTCTGAAATAAGTCTTTTTATTATCATTTTTTTCACTACATTAGCCTGGACTGTGTTTGTATCAATTGGTGACAAATATTCCCTCATATCACCATATCCACCATATCAACACTGATTCTAGTAGCAATGTTGTCATTGCCTCTTTTTAAACTTTATGTCAATGGTTTAAGGAATTTATTCTTTTAGAGGAACAGCATCAAAGCTGTAGATTGATGTTAATTGGACAAAACACAGCATGCTCTGGTTTGATAAAGCATACAGTCCATGGAGTGGCAGAAAGCAGATCACTCAGTGCTTCAGGAAGAATTTGGTTTTTTTCTTTTGCTTTTGCCCCATTTCTGAAACAACAAAGCACAAATCTTGTCCCACTCGAAAATCAGCGTGAATATTTATGGCTACTATTAAGAGGAGGATAATATATTTCCATATGTAAACTCATAAGAACACAACACTTTTCATGAAAGACCCTTCCATTTTACTCTTCAGCTTGAAAACTGAAGGCACACAAGCAAGCATGCTCTCAGTTATACCTAGTAAAAGCTTGAGCTAACATGATATCTGGAAAGCAAATGCAATGACCTTTAAAGGAATTGAGAAGAGGCTATTTCCAGCATATTACTAAATGCTACATTTTAAAGGTTCTAACCTTATTTGATATAAGTATATAATATCACAAAACCCTTGTGAGAAAAGGCTCTGCATTCATCCCCCTAGCATGAGCCACTTACAGAGGAGATGGGGAAAGTTATTACTTCCAACTTGCAGACACCAAAGTTCAACACAGCTCCTTTTGTGGCTTGCTGCATTAAATAAAGTTTAAAGATTATTTGAAGGATTGAAAGCTTCTTGACCTAACAAAACCCACAAAGCTTTCTGCAAATAACAACAACTACATCTCATGCAGGGCCATTATGACAATAGCACTGTTCACAGTCAACAGCCGCAGCAAAGTCAACCTGCCACGAGTTTGTGACATTTATCTATTTATTTATTCTTCCAGGTAATTAACAGTAATAATTGGTCTATAATAACCAGAATCAAAATGAAGAATAGTCAAGTGTGAGGAAATTGAAAGAAACTCTAAACCAATCTGAACTCTACTATAAAGGGCTCCCAACTATGAAGGCCTAATGGGTTATTTCCTAACAGCAACAAAAATAACAATAGCCAATGTATATATCAACAAATTGCTTTAACATTTACTATCATCTCCAGATTTACAGTGTGTGTGTGTGTGTGTGTGTGTGAGAGAGAGAGAGAGAGAGAGAGAGAGAGAGAGAGAGAGAGAAAGAGAGAGAGATTGACTTTGATAATACTGGCAATATTACTTTTCAATATTTTATAAAGTATTGACATTTGGCCACACTTTTGTATTCTCAACCACATTTTCCAGATTGAAAATAAAGATTTCCAGCAGGTCAGCTGCAATAAATTCCTTTCCTGAAATAACTGCATAATCCACAACCAGCTAAGGAGTGAGTGGCCTATTATCTCATGGTTGGAAGATTTGTAAATCAGCCAAGCACAGTAAAACATCAGTCGAAGCCATTCAAAGTCAGAATTGCCTCTACTTTTCCTTTATGCAAAACCAAAACAGTAGAAAATAATTATACTCATTATTATTATATTTGATTGTTAAGAATTATACTAATTATCTAAGAATTATACTGGTTGTCTAAGAACTATATTGTTATCTAATAATAAATTATACTGGTTATCTTAGATAACTAGAACTCTATGATGATCGTAATATTTTTTTAATTTTAAGGTAGACTGGAAAATCCATTTCAACCTAGTTGTCAAAAAATTGACTTTGTGTATTTCTTGGTTTTCTGTACTTAGAGTTGAAAGGCTGCACTCCTAAAGAGAAAGCAAGCATGTGGTACTTCTGTCCTAGCTTTTCAGGCCACACAGAATATTCTTAGGACTCTACTGGACTCAGAAAAACAATTGTGTAAGGGTCTTGATAGCTTATGAACCAAAGACCCAGACAAAGAAACTAATTCATATATTGAACAATAATAAGCAAAGCTAGACAAGGAAAGGAAATCAAATAGTTAAAGGTGCTAAGCAAACTGAACTGAATAATGAGTTCAGTTTCAAAAACAAGGAGAGGAAAATATGGGAGACTCAACAATAAGATGTTACATCAGGAAGTCTCTTAAAACTAAAGATTTTACCAGTGATTCTCTGGTGACATGGCCACCATGGTTAAAAAATGTCCTGTGTTACAGGAAACCCAAGGACTGTCAGCAAGTGCTAACTTTCAGTGGCAGAAGGAGCTACTCTTGTTGAAATTGTCTAGCATGAAACAGAATACACACTGATTTTTAGTGTAGAGATCCCAGTATTACAGAAAGTCAAACCCTGTTTCCCTGGTGTATTTCCTGCAGTCTGAGGCTTGAATAGGTGAATCTGGCAAAGATGAGGCCTGTAGAGCCCTACCATGTTCTCTTGGATTTCCCAGTTTTAGCATCTTTCATATGTCCACTCTTTGTTTTCCCATAGTCAAACTTTATGCATAAGATAGTTGTTTTACCTGACCCAGCCATACCACTCCTGGGCATGTACCCTCAAGACTCATCTCACTACAGAGATACATGCACGGCCATGTTTATTTCAGCTCTCTTCACAATAGCAAGGAGCTGGAACAAACCCAAATGCCCCTCAAATGATGAGTGGATAGAGAAAATGTGGTACATGTACACAATGGAGTTCTATGCAGCAGTAAAGAAAGACGACATCATGAGCTTTGCAGGAAAATGGCTGGAGCTAGAGGACATCATGCTGAGTGAAGTAACACAGTCCCAGAAAAACAAACGAAGAATGGTATCCCTCATCTGTGGATGCTAGTGCCAATTACCTAGTTGTAAGTATTTCTTGTGTATGGCACCCTGAGCTTTTGTCCAAAGCAGTTGGGAGTGATGCATATTGGAAACAACAACAACAACAACAACAGAAAGGACTGCATCAAAGAACTGACTGAAACAGTGAACTTCTGCTCAAAACAGTCAACTTCCTCATGGAGAATATTGAGAAATACTGAGAAAGCGATGAAAAGCATGTTTGGCAGAATGCGTGAGCTCTGGTGGGGTGGGAGAATGGGCGGGGACACGGTTCTAGATTTGTTAAAAAATAAAAATAAATTTATGTGAAAAAAAAGAAGAAAAATGATGTCTGAAATACACAAAACATCAATAAAAGCATAAAAGTAAAAAAAAATAAAAATGATAGTAGTTTTACAAAAACCCAATAAAGAGGGCTGGAGAGATAGCCTAGAAGTTAAGAGCACCGACTGCTCTTGCAGAGGACCCAAGTTCGATCCCCAGCACTCACATGACGGCTAAGAACCGTCTGTAACTCCAATTCCAGGAGAACTCCAGTTCCAGGGGAATCTGAGACCCTCTTCTGATCTCCGTGGCATTGCACGACACGGGTGCACAGACCTACATGCAGACAGTACATTCATATACATACAAAAATAAATTTTAAAAAACCCAAAAAAGATAACTGAATCAGAATTGTGTTAAATAAAATTGTATTAAAGATACAGGATGTAAAGTTTCTTCAATTCTCCTTTAGCAAAATTAGTCAATGGAGTTGCCAAAGAAGACTGGAATGTGTTATTTTCACCAAAACTTGGGTTTATAAAACTGAAAATGTCAATCCCTTGTAGAAGGAGATTCAAGAGGACACCAGAAGATGGAAGGACCTCCCATGTCATGGATTGGAAGAATTAATATAGTAAAAATGACCATTCTACCCAAGTAATATACAGGTTCAATGCAATCCCAATTAAAATCCCCATGAGTTTCTTCACAGACTGGAAAAAACAAATCCCAAAATTCATAGGAAAAACAAAAGACCTCAGATAGCCAAAGCAAGCCTGAGCAAAAAGAGCAATGGAGGAGGGATCTCTATACCAGAGTTCAAACTATATTACAGGGCTATCGTCATAAAAAACAGCCTGGGACTGGCACAAAAACAGACCCCTAGATCAATGGAATAAAACTGAAGATCAAAAGTTGAGCACACGCAATTTTTGATAAAGGGACCAAGAAGACTCAATGGAGGCAAGACAGCATCATCAGCAAATGGTGCTGGCAAAACTGGATCACCACTTGTGGAAGAATGAAATAAACCCCTACCTTCCATCCTATATAAAAATCAACTCCAAATGGACCAAAGACCTCAATGTGAAGCCTGAAACTCTGTCAATGATAGAAGAAAACGTTGGCAGTAACGTACAAGATATAGATGTAGGAAAAGACTTTCTAAATCAGCCAGCAGCTGCACAGGAAATAAGGTCAACACTCAACAAGTGGGACCTCATTAAACTTCAAAGCTTCTGTACAGCAAAAGAAACAATCAAAAAAGTGAAGAGAAAACCCACAGAGTGGGAGGAAACCTTCATCTGACAGAGGATTAACATCCAGAGTATATAAATTACTCAAAAAGCAAGGGAACAAGAAAACAAATGACCCAATCAAAAGATGGAGTAAAAAGCTGAACAGAGACTTCACCACTGAGGAAGTAAAGAGGGCTGAGAAACATCTTAGAAAGTGTTTGATGTCACCAATAATTAAGGAAATGCAAATTAAAACCACTTTGAGATTTCTTACCCTGGAAAGACTGGCTATGACCAAGAGAACAAATGATACCAAATGCTGGAGAGCTTATGGGGAAAGGGAAACACTCATCCACTAATGGTGGGAATGCAAACTTTTGCCACCCCTATGGAAAGCAGTGTGGAGAACTCTTAAAAGACTCAAAATGAAACTACCACCTGAACTGGTCATACCACTCCTGAGTATATGCCCACAAGGCTCATCTTGTCACACAGATACATGCACATCTATGTTTATTGCATCTCTCTTCACAATAGCGAAGGGGTGGAAGAAACCCAAGTGTTCCTCAACAGATGAGTGGATAAAGAAAATGTGGTACATCTACACAATGGAATTCTATGCAATGGTAAAGAACAACCTGAAATTTGCAGGTATATGGATGGAATTAGAAGTGATTATGCTAAGTGAAGTAACACTTAGCATTAAAAAAAAAGATACTTGTTTAAGCTGTTTGTAAGCACACTGGATAAACACAGTTGTATGGCCAGCATACCACTCCTGGGTTACAAGATCACGGTCTTACACCACAGCTGTCCTGGCTTGCTCCATCTCTGTGCTGTGTTCTTCTGTGATAGTAATACCCACTTGCTTCATGCTTGCTGTATGTGGGAATGAAACTTTGTGTGTGGCTTGAAGCAAAAACTTGTAAGACCTGTCCGGGAAGATCTCCAGTTATCTGATAACTCTGTGGGCATTCAGAGTTAACTGTAGCAGGAAGATTTGGGATATTGCAATGATTCTTGCTTTGCCCTGTCTCTGCAAAGTTCCAGGCCCCTTCCCTTAAGGCATTAAGCAAAATGTCACACCTCTAGTTACCTGTTGCATAAACCGGAGCTCTGCAATACCCCCCCAATTAGAACCAAATTGGCTCACCCCTCCCTTCCGCCTGCTCCCACTTCCTTGCCCAAAGCACAGTAGTCTTGAATATATAGACCTCACTGACAGAAAATAAATGGAGTTTCTATCCTCCCCGGCTCTCCACATGTGTGTGTGTGTGTGTGTGTGTGTGTGTGTGTGTGTGTGTGCTGTTCTTTGGGTGATCTCCAGCAGTTTTCCCTCCCCCCTTTTGCGGGAGCAAAGCCTAGAGACTGCAGGCCTGCAGGCAGGAGGCAAGTCCTGGAGCTGAGCCAAGAAGGGAAGGACAGTGTGTGGAAGGCAGTCACACGTGACTCAAAGACACTGACCTGACACCTGTATACCAGGCTCTGTTCTAAGTACTGTGGATGACATCATTTCTTAATCAAATTTAGCACCATCCCCCTTTCCACACCCTTCGCACCCCACCAGAGCTCATGTGCATTGTGCTATACATGTCTTGGATCTCTTTCTCAGTCTTTTTAAAAAATTTTTCAATGTTTGGGGCAGAAGTTTATCATTTCGGTCAGTTCTTTGAACAAGTCTTTTTTGTTGTTCCTTTTGATTTTATATTGCTCTAAAATATGCATACACACACTCCACACATATACTCCACACAAAATTACCATATCTGAAAGTAAACGATAGGTTTATTCCAAAACATGTTTAGGGATTCACATTTATCAGTAGAGTTGCATGCAGACAAAAAAGTATTACTTTACATTCCTAAATTACATAGCAAGTTGATGTATGTTTTAATATACTTTTGGGGGGAGATCTTTTTGAGACAGTGTTTCCCTGTAGCTCCAGCTGTCCTGTAACTCACTGTGTAGACCAGGCTGGCCCTGAACTCACAGAGATATGCCTGCCTCTGCCTCCCAAGTGCTGAGATTAAAGACATGTGCCACCATGCCTGGCACCTGATATGCTTTTTTATAGTAGCATCAGGTACTATATTTGCTAAAAAATTGCTCAGTTTGCCTTACAAATAAAGATTTGGTGCAAGGATCCACAAATGAGGGACACTATACACTATACATTCTGGTACACATGTCTTTATATATTATGCAAGTGATAATTCTGACATTTCTTTTCCACATAACAAGATAATTTGGCTCAGGAAAAGCTGGATTCTGCCTCCTTGAACCAGCGGTATGCAGTCCAGAGGGAGACAGTCTGGAAGGGCATGGTAAACCCCTTCAGCTGGGTTCCTGTTTATTGGTATGTGATACAACTCCTGCCTTCTGGAAAACTATAAATCTGGATTTAGGGGTCTGGGAAACAAGAGAGGCTATGCTAATTATAGTGATAATTACAAAAACAGAGGCCGAAAGAATACACCTCCTACCTCTAGGATGCAATTTTGCCCCTAGTTATTATAATTTGTGAAATATTCAATATTTATACCCATGTATAGACAGAAAAGTTATTTTGAATATACCATTATAAAGTATAAACTTTGAAATGTCCTTGCAAGTCTTGGGGTAGGTTCTAGATGACCAAATTTTTCCAGATGTTCAGAGATGTTTTACATGGGATTGGCAAAAAAATAAAGCCTGTCTGTTCATTCCAAAGATGTTTTACCTGGTAGTCAAATGTCTTAGATATAAAATGTAACTAAATGCCAAAATGAATAGCTAGCTCCCTGGAGTAGAAATAATCATTTGTTTGAATTAACTACTATCCTGGAGGATCAAGAACCCTATTGTGATTTAGCAGTCTTAGCATACATAGCCATTTATTTATCAGCGAATAGAATACCAAAAACCTTGCCTCAAATTTCAAAGAAGTGTAACCAGTAAGTAGGAAGAGGCCATATGTGTTAGTAGAGCATTGAAATGATATTATATCCTTGTAGTTCCATTAGCTTTATTTTTTCAAAGCCAATTTTTATTGAAGCTTTGTGCGTACAAAATTTCCAATAAAATCTAGACCCATTCCTCCTTCCTCGCCCCCCATCAGAGCTCATGCATTCTGCCAGATTCCATTAGTTATTTTTAATATAGACATTGTGTACTATGATAGAAGAGGCAATAACTTTTGTGGAAGTTAGTTCATCCCTTAACTGTTCTCATCTTTACAATGTCTTAAGCCTTAGATGAGAAAAAATAGAGATATATATTTCCAGGTATATCTATGGTAGTAATAATTATTTTGATGGTATCTTTATTGACCAGCTACTCCATGTAATTTGGTGTTAGAAACCACAAATAAGGGTAATATACATTGTTTTTATGAGATTGTGTCACCTCACTCAACATCACAGCCTCCAGTTCCATCCATTTGTCTACAAAATTCATGAATTCATCCTTTTCACTGTTGCATAGAACTCCATTGCATAAATATTCCACATCTTCATCATACACTCATCAGTTGAGGGACACGTGGGTTGCTTCCAATTGCTTGCTATTGTGAAAAGAGCAGCAATAAACATGGCTGTCCATGTCTATCTGCTATAGGATGCATCCTTTGGGTACATACCTAGGAGTGGTATAATTGGGTAAAATAGTAGGTTCATCTTCAGTCTTTTAATTGTTCTCCACACTGCTTTCTATAAGGGTTGCATGAGTTTGCAATCCCAGCAGTAATGAATAAGCGTTCCCCTTTCTAAGGAAGTCGAACAGTTTTTAAGGTGTTTCTGAACCATCTTAAGTTCTTCTGTTGAGAAGTCTCTATTCAGATTTTTACCTCATCTTTTAGTTGGGTCATTTACTTTCTTGGACCTTTGTTTTCTGAGTACTTTATATGGTCTGGATGCTAAAAACCTCTGTCAGATGTTTCACTGGTGAAGATTTCCTCCCATATGTGGTTTTTCTCCTCACTTCCTTATTTCTTTTGCTATAAAGAAGGTTTCTAGTTTAATAAGGTCACCCTTGTTGACTGTGGACCTTAGTTCCTGTGCAACTGCTGTCTGATTTAGAAAGTCTTTTTCTGAACCTATATCTTGTAGGTTACTGCCTATATTACCTTTTAACATATTCAGAGTTTTATGTTTCACATTTAGGTTTTTGATCCATTTAGAGTTGACTTTTATGCAAGGTGAAAGGCTGGGATTCACTTTCATTCTTCTACAAGTGGTGATCCAATTTTGCCAGCACCACTTGTTGAAGATGCTACCCTTCCTCCATTGAGTGTTTTGGCCCCTTTGTCAAATATAAGGTGGGTGAAATTGTATGTACTCAAGTTTGGGTCTTTGATTTTATTTCATTGATCTATGGACCTATTTTTATTTCAGCACCATGCTGCTTTTATAACTACAGCTCTATAGTAGAGATGAAAATCTGTATAGTAATTCCCCCTGCATTACTCTTTTTGCTCAGGTTTTCTTTGGCTATCTGAGGTCTTTTGTTTCTCCATATGAATTTTAGAATGCTTTTTCTAATTCTGTGAAAAAAGTCCTGCGGATTTTGATTGGTATTGCATTAAATATGTATATTAATTTGGGAAGGTTGGTCATTTTTACTATATGAATTCTTCCAATCCATTAACATGGGAGATCCTTCCATCTTCTGATGGAAGGATCTTTCTTCAAAGATTTAAAGTTTTCATTGTAAAGAGCTTTAGTATCTTTGGTCACATTTATTATGAGATATCTTATCTTTTTTGAGGCTATTGTAAATGGAAGAGTTTCCATGTAATCCTTCTCCAATTGTTTGTTCTTGGCATATAGGAAGGCTACTGATTTTTGTAGATTAATTTTGTAACCTGCAACTTTACCGAAACTGTTAATCATTTCTAGTATTCTAGTGGAATTTTTGGGATTTCTTAGGTATAATATCATGTCATCTGCAAAAAGGGATAGTTTCACCTCCTCTTTTCCAATTAGTACTCCTTTAATCTCTTCTTGTCTTATTGCTCTAGCAAGTTTCAAGCACTATATTAAGAAGGAGGGGAGATAGCAACCTTGTCTGGTTCCTGACTTTAAGGGGAATGCTCCTAGTGTTTCTCCATTTAAGATGATGTTGGCTGTGTGTTTGCTGTAAATAGCTTTAATTATGTTGAAGAATGTTCCCTCCAGTACAATTCCCTCTAGGTCTTTAAACATAAAGACATGTTGTATTTTGTCAAAACCTTTTTCTGCATCAATTGAGATGATCATGTGGTTTTAATCCTTGAGTCCATTTATATAATTTATGACATTAGTTGATTTACTTATGTTGAACCATCCCCGTGTCTCTGGAATAAAACCTGCTTGATCATGGTAAATAACTTTTTTGATGTGTACCTGTATGTGATTTGAAAGATTTTGTTGAGAATGTTTGCATCTATATTCATTAAGGATATCAGTCTATAGTTTTCTTTTTTTATTTGTATCTTTTCTTAGTTTTGGAATTAAAGTGATTCTGGCTTCATAGAAGTAATTTGGTAGATTTCCCTCTGCTTCTATCTCTTTAAACAACTTAAGTAATATTGGTTATAGATCCTCTTTAAATGTCTGATAGAATTCTGCTGTAAATCCAGCCAGGACTGGGCTTTTTCTAATTGGATGATGTTGTATTACTGATTCGATTTCTTCATATGTTATGGGTCTGTTTAAATAGTTAACCTCTTCTTGGCTGAACTTTGATGAGTTCCATGATTTCAGACATTCATCCATTTCATTTAGGTTAAGAAATTTAGCAGAGTATAGTTTTTTGAAATATTCCCACACAATGTTCTGGGTCTTTTTATTATCTGTTGTAATGTTTCCCCTTCCATCTCTAATTTTATTAATTTGGAGTTGTGCTTTCTTTCTTTTGGTTAGCTGGGCTAGGGGTCTATCTCATTTATCCTTTCAAAGAACCAGCTGTTAGATTCATTGATTCTTTGTATTATTTTTTATTTGTTTATTTGTTTGTTTGTTTCTATTTCACTAATTTCTGAACTGACTTTTGTTATTTCTTCTTGTATTTTAGGTTTTTGAGTCATTTGTTGTCTTTCATGTATTTTGAGTTGCAACAATGTCACTTACTTGTACTCTTTTTTTTTTTTTTTTTAGGCACTTAGAGCTATAAATTTCCCTCTTCGGACTTCTTTTAAAGTGTCTCAGAGGTTTTGTTGTGTTGCATTGTCATTTTTGTTTAATTCCAGGAATACTTTTATTTCTTTCTTAATTTCTCCCTTGACCCATTCATTTTTCAGGAATGTGCTGTTTAATCTTCTAACTTCCTGTATTTATTAGGGTTTCTTTTGGTGTTTATATTAAGCTTTGTTGCACTATGGTCTGATAGAATGCATGGAATTCTTTCTTTTTTTAATTTTATTTATTTTGTTATGTGTATGAATGTACTGTCTGCATGTAGGTTTGTGCACCCATGTCGTACAATGCTGCGGAAGTCAGAAGAGGGTGTCAGATTCCCCTAGAACTGGAGTTAAAGATGATTCTCAGCCACCATGTGGGTGCTGAGAATCGAACCCAGGTCCTCTGCAAGAGCAGTTGGTGCTCTTAACAGCTAAGCCATCTCTCCAGCTCCCCCCCCTTTTTTGTTATTTGTTGAGATTTGTTCTATGTCCCAGTATGTGATCAATTTTGGATAAAGTTCCACAGGTTGCTAACTAGAAAGTATACTCTTTGGTGCTTAGGTAGATGTCTGTCAGGTCCATTTGGTGTACAGTATTGTTCAGTTCAGATGTCTCTCTGTTTATTCTTTGCCCAGTCTGTCTAATGGACACAGTGGGGTATTGAAGTTCCCTACTACTAGTGTGCTAGACTCAGTCTGTGCCTTAACATCTTGTAAAATTGTGTTTATGAAGTTCGGTGCACTTGAATTTGGTGTGATTGTGATATCGTTTTGATTAATTGTTCTTTTGATAAAAATGAAATGACTCTTTTCACCTCTTCTGATTAGTTTTAGTTCAAAGTCTGTTTTATCTGCTATTAGAATATCGACTCCTGCTTGTTTCTTAGTGCCATTTGCTTGTATTATGTTTTCCATCCTTCCACTTTGAGATAATCCCTAGCCTTAAAAGTGAGATGAGTTTCTTGCAGACAACAAAAAAGATGAGTTTTGTTTCTTAATCCATTCTGCCAGTCTATTCCTCTTAATTGGAGAATTCACTCCATCAATATTTAAAGTTATTATTGAGAGATTATATTACTTCTGATAATTTTGGTTTCTGGTGCATTATTTCCCTACGTTTTTATTTCCATATTAGTAGTTTCATTTGCTTTCTGTTGCTGGTTGGTTATAGTCTTTCCTACCCTCTGCTCTTTGTGTTGCTTCAAATATTCTCAGAAGAGATGGCTTTCTGGACAAGAATTCTTTCAGCTTATTTATGTCATGGAAGATTTTTTTCTTTCTCCTTTAATTATAATAGACATTTTTTGCTGGATAAAGTATTCTGGGTTGACATCTATAGTCATTTAGAACTAGTAATACTTTAGACCAAGCTCTTCTAGCTTTCATTGTTTACAATGTAAAATCAGGTGTAATTCTGATAAGTTTTCCCTTATAAGTGATTTGTTGTTTTTTTTTTGCCACCCTCAGTATCTTCTCTTTGCTTTGAACATCTAGTGTTTTACTATGCTATGGTGTGAGGGAATTTCTTTCCTGGTTCTGTCTACTTGGTGTTCTATATGCTTCTTGTATTTTTATAGGTATTTCCTTCTTTATTTTGGGAAAATTTTCCTCTACAATTCTATTAAAAATCTGAGTAATACTGTTACCCCGTGAATCTTCTTCCTCTTCTATTCCTATGATTCGTAAGTTTGGTCTTTTCATGTTAATCACTTTTCTGTTGCTGTGATAAAACCACCATGACCAAGGGAACTTATAAAAGAAAGAGTTTATTTGAACTTATGATTGATGGTTCCAGGGAATTGGAGTCCATTGTGGTGGGAAGCATGGTGGCCAGGACTGGAGCAGAAAGCTGAGGTTCACATTCTCCAATAAGCATAGGAAGTCAAGAGAGAGCAACTGGAGCCTACAAGCCTTGTTAAACTCACTAAACCTGCCCCCAGTGACATACTTCCTCCAGCATGGCCACACCTTCCAAAATCTCCCAAAACAGTGCCACCAACTGGGGACAAAATGTCTGAATACTTGAAGCCTATGGGGGACACTCTCATTCAAACCACCACATTCCACTCCCTGGCCCCCATAGGCTCCTGACCATATAAAATGCAAAATGCATTTAGTCCAACCTTAAAAGTCCCCATAGTCTTTACCAGTCTCAATTCTATTCAAAAGTCTACAGTCCAAAGTCTCTTTTGAGACCCAGGCTAATCTCTTAACTGTAAGCTCCTGTGAAATCAAAAGACAAATTACATAGTCCCAACATATAGTGGAACTGAATACACATTCCCATTCCAAAAGGGAGGAATAGAGGCATAGTGAGGAAATACTGGGCCAAAACAAGACCAAAAACTAGCAGGGCAAACACCAAGTCCAGCAGCTCCATGTACAACTTCTGGGACTTTACTTCCAAAGGGCTTAGATGGGTCAGCTCTTCCAGGTTTGCTTGCAACATACATCTCTTCTGTAGACTAGTAACTCCCTGTATGCATCTCTCCTTGGCAAATATCTCACAGCTCTGGCATCTTGAATGTCTTCTTGGGGTCTCCGCTGCCAACCAGGCTTCACATTCACAGCTTCACGTGATGGCCTATCAGGGCCTTCTTTATTCAGGGACGCCCCTACTGCACTCTGCCTGGCCTCTGCAGCTCTCTGAAACCGTGGAGGAAGAACTGATGATCCCTTCCCTCTTCCATCCTTCATGCCCCTAAAGCCAGCACCATGTAAATGAAACTGCCGAGTTTGGCTGCAAGTTTGGGATGGACCCTGGTCTATTTCAACCACATTTGCAACTTTTCTCTGCTCTGGACTTGTTGGAGCAGAAAACTCAGTATTTTCCTTTCAAAAGTTGGAGGCTTAGCTGCGTATGGTCTTGTCCTGAAAGTACTGTTTCTGCTGTTTACCTATAATTCTTGAGGCCTCTCCTTAATCATTTAATCTCACTTTTTCCATTGTTTACTTGTAAATATCTAGGCCTCTCCTTAATCTTTAATCTCCTTATCAAAGGGAGCCTCTCCTTCACATGGCTTGGCCCCACCATTAATCTTCCCAGTGTACTTTTCAGATCCAAACTGTACATTCTGCATTTCTTTCTGCCCCATCTGCTCTTTTTCACTGTAGATCTGCACAATATTCACCATTAATAGCCATGCCACCATTTCTACATTAGGGTGTCTTGAAATATCCTCTGCCAAAGACATTAGTCCATTGCTTTTCAAACTTAGCATCAGGCAAGCATTTGGGCTATGGGCAAACTGCAGCCAGACTCTTTGCCAAAATATCCTAGTTGCTGCCTAAGTCTCTATTTTCCTCTGGACCTACATTTTTTTGCAGCAATGCTTTCTTCCAGGCTTCTACTAGAATGGCCCATTAAGTTCTGCTTACAGTAATCAACAGCTTTTCTAGCCCAAAGTCCCAAAGTCTTCCATATTTCTCCAAACATCCACATGGTCAGTTTCTTTACAGCCATCACCCCCTCTTGGTACCAAATACTGTATTAGTCATTTTTCTGTTGCTGTGATCAAACCACCATGACCAAGGGGACTTATAAAAGGAAGAGTTTAGCTGGGTGTGGTGGCACACTCCTTTGGTCCTAGCACTCAGGAAGCAGAGGCAGGCAGATCTTTGATCAAGGCCAGCCTGGTCTACAGAGTGAGTTCCAGGACAGCTGGGACTACAGGCAGACCCTGTCTTGAAAAGGCTGGGGAAAAAAAAAAAAGGAAGAGTTTATTTGAGCTTACAATTGATGGATTCAGAGAATTAGAGTCCATTGTCGTGAGAGGCATGGTGGCCAGGGCTGGAGCAGAAAGCTGAGGTTCACATCTCCAATGAGCACAGGAAGTCAAGAGAGAGCAACTGGAGCCTACAAGGCTTGTTAAACTCACTAAGCCTGCCCTGAGTGACATACTTCCTCCAGCATGGCCACACCTTCCAAAATCTCCCCAAACAGTGCCACCAACGGGGGACAATATGTCATAATACTTGAAGCCTATGGGGGACACTCTCATTCAAATCACCACACCCAGTTATTCCATTCTTATGTTTTTGAACTTTTTTCATAATCTTTACTTGATCAATTCAGTTCTTCCATATTATCTTCTAGTCTTGATATTCTATTTTCTACTTCATCCATTCTGTTATTGAGACTCTCCCATCCTTTTCAAGTGGCTTGTTGCACTTCTTTTTTCATTTCAACTTGAATTTTTGTCAATGTTTCTATATCTTTTGTAATTTCATTCCATTGTCTTCTTTTAATTTATCCTTATCTTCCTTTAGATCTTTCATTTCTTTATATATGTGTTCTTTAAATTCTTTCAATGCTTTGATTTCTTAAATCATGTTTATAATGGTTCTTTTAAGATCTATGTCCTAGGTTACATCTAAGGAATCTTCACTATAGGATTTTTCAGTAGAAGTAGTAATGTTTGGTGGAGGTTTTAACATTTGGATTTTTCATATAGTTTTTGTGTGGTGCTTTAGGCATTTGAGTTTTTCTGTTGGTTGTGGTGTGGAGTTTGATGTTTCTTTATTGAGCTGAAGGCTGATTTTGCTAGTATTCTTCAGATGTTTTTGTTGACTACTTAATTAACATACACGTGTGGATAGTTTAGGTCCCAAGGTCTCACCTCTGTCCTAAGACTGGATAGACCAGCACCCCTCACCCAGCCAGCAAACAGCCCCCCAGTGGCCAGCACCCACCCTGGCCCAAAACTCCCAGGCCTGGGGAACCAGCACACTGAGGACTCCAGGCACTCCCAGCCTCGTGATGGGAAGATCACCACACCCCACTGCTGTGGATGGGAAGATCACCACCCCCTCTGCTGTGGATGGGAAGATCACCACACCCTGCTGCTGTGGATGGGAAGATCACCACACCCCACTGCTGTGCAGCTGTACCCCTCACGAAAGTGGGTCAGGCCCCAGTTACCCATCTGGAAAGATGCACTCAGAGAATCACCTCACAGCACCTGAGGTCTCCCCACTGGGCCTCCAGAGCCAGCTGCCAAGGTCTATACCTGGGTCCAGTGGGAGGGAGGCCCAGCCCATGCAGGAGTTGTCTCTGCTGTCTCTGGATGCCCTTGGACCATGCAGTCACAAAAGGTCAAAATGCGCTCAGGACCACCTCAGGTGCTTCCCAACATTCTGGGGAAGGGGGACTAAGTCCCCCTCCCCCAGCTTTGCCTTCACTGCTCAGAACCCACTGGCCACCCCAGGAGCCACCATCTTAGTTTTCCTCAGTTTTCTAATCTACTTACCTTACTTTAAAACATTTTTATGCTTGGTTTGTTATTTCTCTGTGAAAAGATGTGCAAATAAATTGAATAACACCTTTTTTTCTTCATTTCTTTTTTCTTCTTAACTCCTATTTTTCCTTTTCTTTTCCTTTCTATGTTTAGCGGTATTTTGAATTTAACTTAGAGGACTTTTTTTAATTCCAACTTTTATTTTCCATTTATCTAATTTTGCCTTTGAACTTTCCCCTTATTTTAAAAAATAGCCGGGTGTGGTGGCACACGCATTTAATCCTAGCACTTGGGAGGCAGAAGCAGGTGGATCTTTGGGAGTTCAAGGCCAGCCTGGTCTACAGAGTGAGTTCCAGGACAGCTGGGGCTACAAGGAGACCCTGTCTTGAAAAGACCAATAAATAAATAAATAAATAAATAAATAAATAAATAAATAAAAATAATAAAATAAAAAATAAATATAAAATGTAATAAAAAGTTCAAATGGTCACCTAGATGGCTCAGTGCATGGGAATGTCTGCCATAGTGACCAAGCACCTGAATTTGATTCCCAGGACCCATGTTGCAGAGGGAGAGAACCAGTTACCCAAAGTTGTTCCCTGACTCCACAGGTGAGCTGTGGCATGGCCCTCCTTGACACAAATAGATAAATAAAAACCACCTAAAATGCAGTGAACTTTACCCTTCTTTGGAATTTTTTAATTTCCTTTTTTTTTTTTTTTTTTTTTTTTGTCTTTTTGAGACAGGGTCTCCCTGTAGCCCCAGCTGTCCTGGAACTCACTCTGTAGACCAGGCTGGCCTTGAACTCACAGAGATCCTCCTGCCTTTGCCTCCCAAGTGCTAGGATTAAAGGCGTGCACCACCACGCTTGGCTCCTTTTTTTTTTTTTTTGTCTAAAGGAATTTTTAAATTTCCTTTCAAAGTTTTTATTTACCAATTACTCTTTCCTTTCCTTGGCCATATTATGCTCCACTTTTTTCTTTGTTATATTTATTTTCCATTTCTCCCCTTTTCTGGTTTCCTTCCTTTATTTCATTCATTCTCCATTTCCATGCCTAGTCTAAATAATTGTCAAATTCATAAAATGTTCTATAGTAGCTTTGCCAGCTTCAGTTTTACGGTCATCAGTTGGTTGTAGTTGATCTAAGCATATGCCTGCTGTGTCTTATTTGGTTTCATATTGTTCCTCTTATAAGAGTTTGTCTTCTTCTCACTAAGTAGTACTCAATGAGATTGTCAAATAAAACCAAGTTATCAACACATGTTCAAAGTGTAAGACAGGAACATGACAAAGTGAGGCAACACGACTGTTATTAATTCCTCAACTACTGAACTCAAAGATACCAAAATACATAAAATGCTATAAGAAGATTTAGAACCTTTACTAGCAAGAACTGACAATGACATAGAAGATAATAGAAATGATAAGACAATTTCTATTCTATCCCACACATAGGAAAGGAAGTCAACAATGTGACAAAAAGTTCACAAAACAGATGAAAAAGTAAACAACACAGAAGACAAATTTAATAGCTGAGATTTTGAAAAATACAAATGTTGGGACTAAAAAACAAAACAACTGAAAATCACAGTTGAAAGCATCATCAATTAGTGTGACTCAGGAAAAGAAAGAATATCAAAATGGAGGACAAGGCCAGTAGAATGCAGCATTTTAATAATAAATTAAATGTGTGTGCATGAACACAATGATAAAGAACCACAGGAAGTTATCAAAAGACCAAACCTAAGAACCTACAGGTTAGAAGCTAAGATAAGCACTGAGGAAATAGATAATCTATTCAATGGAATTATAGCAGGAATTTCCTCAAAATCTAGAGCAATAAATCTTCATACACAAGGATCCCAATGATGCAGGACCTTAGATGAATTTATCAATGATATATGACAGTCTTGATATCAAAAATATAAAGCAGAACAATATGAAAAACTATAATGGAAAAATGTCAACTCACATATAAATAGAATAAAATAACATCAGATTTCACATTAATAGCCCTAAAATCCAGGGAAGTATGCAATAATATATTTCAAGCCCCAAAGTAAATAACTAGCAACTAAGATTTCTATAACCAGCAAAACTATCTTTCAAAATTGTTGAAGGATTAGGGCTTTTCAAGACAAGCACGAAATTAGTTCATGACCACAAAGTCCGCACTGTACAAAATACTAAAAATACTAAATACAAAGAGGAGAAAAACTGTATTGACTTTGTAAGAGCACAAGAAAGAATAAATTTCCTGAGAGAAACATGAACAAATGAGAAGCAGGAGTCGGTCATGTCCATCCTAGGAAAGCACCAGAGCCCTGACAGTAATGGGGGAGAAAATAACAAACAGACAGTAATCCATGTAACCAGGTAAGAGCCAACATGATTAATTGAATCATAAATACTGCCCTATAATAACTTTAGATATAAATGATTTCAACTCACCAAGAAAGGAAAGCAGATGAAGCAAACAGTTACACTGGATTGAAAAACTAAATCTAGCTGGGCATGGTGGTGCAGACCTTTAATCCCAGCACTGGGCATGGTCATACAGGACTTTAATCCCAGCATTCGGGAAGCAGAGGCAGAGATCAAGGTCAGCCTAGGGTGGTCTACTTAGCAAGCTCCAGGCTAGCTGAGGCCACATAGTGAAACCTAAATAAAAAGTAAGAAAAGCAACCAAAGAACCTAGATCCAACACTCTGTTGATGCCAAAAATTGTACCTCACAGGTAAAGATACCCACAGAATGAGCAAGTAAAAACTGGAAAACTCTCCAGTAAATTGAAGATGGAAAAGAGTGAGCATACTTAATTTGACACAAAGTCAACTTTAAATCAAAATATTGGTGCTCCCAATTAAACAAAATAAATAGTAATAGACCTTTAAAAGCCAGGTATGAGCCAGGCATGTTAGTGAGGCCTTTAATCCTAGCACTTGGGAGGCAGAGGCAGGCAGATCTCTGTGAGTTCAAGGCCAGCCTGGTCTACATAGTGAGCTCTAGGCCAGCTGGGACTAAAGGGAGACCCTGCCTCAAAAAGACAAACAACAACAACAGCAACAACAACAAAAATCTAGGTATGAACTGGAAGAATAATAGTATGTGATTTCTTTATCACATTCTCATCTAGGATACCCACTAAAAAATCAAATCAACCAAAAGGGGCTAGAGAGATGGTTCAGCAGTTAAGAGCACTGCCTATTCTTTCAGAGGACCCAGGTTGGATTCCCAGCACCTATATGATAGCTAACAACTGTCTGAAACTCCAGTTCTAAGGTGATTTGTTGGTCTCTTTTGACCTCCGTGGGCATTGCATGACGTGGGTATACTTACGAACATGCAAGCAATACACTCATACACATAAAATAAAAATAATAACTAAAAAATTTAAAATCAACAAAGGAATAATAGTTAAATCACAGAACAAATGTACTTACCAGATATATACAAAATATCCCATATAATAGAAACAGAGTACCTGATAGAACTGCTCTGCTGGATATAGAAATCTAGGTAAAAATGAAAACAGAAATAGGATTATTGCCTGTACCTTATCAGATCATAGAAAATAATGAAAGAAATCAGCAGCAAGATAAATTAAAGAAATAGCATAAATAGAATAAAATCTTGAATGACAAGTATGTCATTGAAGAAATTTTAAAATTCCATTATCAAATGAATATTGAAAGTAAAACTTACCAGAATATTGAAATATAACTGTATTAGTCAGGGTTCTGTAAAGAAACAGAAGCAACATGATGAATATATATAGCTATATACAATTTATTGATTTGCTCACGTTACAGAGTTCAAGGAGTCCAACAGAGGCTGCACCACACTGGAAAGGCCAAGAATCCAGGGAACTGCTCAGTCCGCAAGGCTGGATGTCTCAGTAGTCCCAATCTAGTGCTGAAGGCCCGAATGGATTCCAGGAGATCTGCCGGTCTCAGTACACACTGGGATCCGAAAGGTTGATCACAGCAGCAAGACAAACTCACCAGATGAGAGAGGCAAGCTGCAGGAGAAAAGGGACCAGCTCCCTCTGCCGTGGCCTTAAATACTTCCTGCAGGCAGAAGGTAACGCCCACATTTGGGGAGGGCCATCTGAGTTGAGGTGGTCCAATCAGAAGACCCTTTTTCTCTTATTTGTTCCTTAGTCCAGTCAAGTTGACACCCAGGATTAACCATCACAATAGCGTTGGCAGTTCTAAGAAGAAAGCTTACAGCTACTGAGTGTTTGTATTAAAAAATCAGAAATGTTTCAAATGACATAAGGTCATAGATAATAAACCAAAACCCAAAGTACTAGATGACAAGAAATAATAAAGCATAAATTAATGAGCTGGACACTAAAAGGAAAATAAGTAGAATCAAGCAAACAATTGTTGATTATTTGAAAAAAATAAATAACATTGGCAAACCCTTAGTCAATCTAATGAAATGAAAGAGAAAAACAAAATTAATAATGCTAGAATTAAAGAGGGCTAGTTATTATAGATTTTGCTAAAATCCAGAGAAATATTAAACAATACAAGCTTATATTCTGAAACAGTGGAAAATATAGAGTAAACTTTTAAATTCCTAGATGCTTATTACTTACCAACATTAAATTATGAGGATCTGGACAACTTAATCAGATACATACGATCAATAAGACTGATGAAGTACGTAATAAAAAGGCTGCCGATGAGACAAATGATGGTCAGGACTGGACAATATGTCCAAATCAAAATTCTAATAAACTGTTAAAGATCTAACATCAATACTCCCCTGACTGTCCTATGAAAATAGAGGGAAGAAACTCTATCAAACTTTTTCTATTAAGCCGTCATTATCTTCAAACAAAACTGGATAAGAACATGAGAAACTCTCTAGAGTTCCTCACTGATTAACCCAGATGCAAAAATGTTGAAGAAAATTGAATGTAAAGAAGCATTAAGGTGATTGCACATCATGACCAATTTGGCTTTGTTTCACAGACCCAAGAATGAGTTTGCTTTAGAAACAAACAAACAAACAAACAAAAAATCCATAGACTAATACTGACCTTCATTCCCAGAAGGAAAATGAAAACAAGTAGTAGTTAGATTTCTGGAATACTTTAGAAAATGGGGCCTGAGACTGTTAAGTAATAGCACAATTGCAAGGTTAATAAATAAATAAACAAACTAAATAAAGCTAGTCGAATATTTTAAAATGTTAATTGAAATGGAAAACATAGATCAAAGAACACTCTGGATGCACTATTTGTAATGTTTTCTATCTCCTCTATTCAGTCTCTATTTTAAGGCAGATATTGACAAAAAAATTAAGCATATTCAGATTTTTCCTTTTTTTGGTATTTTTGAGGCAGGGTCTCCCTTTTAGTACCAGCTGTCCTGGAGCTCGCTCTGTAGACCAGGCTAGCCTTGAACTCACAGAGATCTGCCTACCTCTACCTCCCAATTGCCAGGATTAAAGGCGTGCACCACCATGCTGGGATAGGAAATATATTCAGAAGATAGAGCCCAGAAAGTATAATGAGCCAACCTGATAAGCGCTTGAAGAAACTAAAACAGGGAAAAGCTTTTGTGGAGAAAGATGATTTTGTCTTTAAATATTTAAAGAAATTTAAGTTATCCCATGTGACTTCAAAAGGCACTCACATCGAATTGAATAGAAGAAACTTGGAGGCAGACTTCATAAAGAAGGAGCCTGCTGTGAATTAGACATCATTCTCCGGAGTTGCTTTAGTGAGTTGGCTGCATGGAGTGTTGCCTATGCCCCATGCTGCAAGCATTGTGAGCCTCCACCTGCGATCTCTGGCTGACAAGAAGCCATCTTAATCTTTTAAAAATATTTTATTATTTTTACTTTATGTCCATAGTGTATTGCATGGAAATGCCAGAAGGTGGCATTGGATTCCCTGGAACTAGAACTACGGATTCTTATTAGCCCCATGTGGATGTTGGGAATCGAACTTGGGTCCTCTGGAAGAACAGTAGAGTTCTTAACCTCTCCAGACCCCACCCTTGATCTTTAAAAGTCTCTGCTAAATTAGTCAAGTCCCAAAATGTACTTTACAATTCTATTTTTAATTGATAATTTTCTATAAGCATAGAATGAAATATAATTATATTCACCTCCACTGCCCACTTTCAATTTCCATCAGATTCCCCCCAACACATCCCCCTCCCAACTTCAGGCCTTCTCTATTTTAAAAACTCTGCCCAGTCAAATTGTACTGCTCATATGTTTGTGTATGGACGTGGCATCTGCTAGGGACCAGAAACCCTTAAGGGCCACATTCTCAAGGAAGATCGGTTCTCCCCCCCAGGATGGCTGTCAACTACTAGCAGTACTTCCATTGGGCTGTGACATCAGGAGCTGTTCCACACCCATGCTGGAATTTGGCTGTGAGTTCATGAGAATGGTGGCCATGTTGTATCCAAAGCACAGCATTCCATAGCACTCCTCCCCAGCCTCTGGCTTCTACATTCTTCCCTGCTCCTCTCTGAGGTTTCTCCCAAGCCTTGGGGGAAAAGGGCAGTGATAAAGATGTGCCATGTAGGGCTGAGGACTAACAGTCTTCTTGTCAGCATCTGGCCAGCTTTGAGTCTGTGCTGACCGCTGCCCACTGCAGAAAGACACCTCTTTGACCCAGGTGAGAGCAGACCAGGTATAAATATGAACATTTATTTTCTTTTTCTTTTTTTATTTTTTAATTTAGAAGACAGTTTGACAACATGACCATTCAGCAAAACAATACTAGCAGTTTCTAGACTGGGGCCTATGACCTCCCTGGCCACAGCCTTTTGAGTAGGTTTTATTCCCAAGTATGAAATCCCTCCTGTGAATTAGGTCTCAGATCTAATCAGAAAGCAGTGGTTTCCCATATAACAATCATCCAATTCTGTACTACTGGGCAAGTTTTGTTTGGCCGGAAATATTTATGATAAGAAGTAAGTGAATAAACATAATTGCTATTTCAGTATGTAATTCAAACTCAACTATGTAAGAAACATATAGGTAAAATCAAAGTACACTATACAGGGCTAGGATGGTGCTCAGTGCCAGAGCATGTTTTTAGCATGTGTGAGGCCATGAGTTTGGGTTCCAGAACAAACAAACAGCTCATTGCAAATATATAATTATTCTTGGTTAATTTTAATTGGTCTATTATGAAATAGAATACTAGAAGTTATTCTCCCTATCCAACTGATCCCCTGTACCTACTAACCACTATCTCTCTATCTACTCTTCCCTATTCTTTTCAATACAAATAAATTAATAAGTATTATGTACATGAATAAAAATATCACATTGTACAACATAAATATCTATAATTTCTGTGTCTGCTAAAAGCAGGATATTTTCAAACAATAAGTTTCTAGGCCTAGGACACATACCTATATTTCCAGCTAAGGCAGGAAGATCAAGAGTTCAAGGTCAAGGCTGACAAGATTACTCAGCAGATAAAGGCATGCAACAGTTGCCAGGACCTGAATTTTTTAATCAAATTTTTGCAAATTTCATACAATATATTTAGAGCCCCTCCCCTCTCTTCACCAGTGTTATAGCCCCTGCCAGATTCATGGACTTGGGCATGTATGTCAAGGTCTATAAAGCCAACTTGGTATCCCCAAATGTCCTTTGGTGTGGGTCATCCATGGAGCCCAGCTATCTAGTAACAGTCTAATTTTAACCACAAATTGTTCAGAGGACTTTTTGTTCATCTCATATTAAAGGATTGGGAAGAAAAGGGAAATTCACCATCTCATGAACAATAGCTTGTGAACAAGCGTTAAAAAACTCTTCTACTCTGCCAGGTGTGGTGGCGCGTGCCTTTATTCCCAGCACTCGGGAGGCAGAGGCAGGTGGATCTCTGATTCAGAGAGGCTTGCCTCCGAAACTCCACTTCCAAATGACTCTAGACTGCATTGCCCAATAAATCCCCCACCCCACTGCATGCATTCAACTCATTCTAGTTTGTCAAAACCTCTCTGATTTCAAGTGCTCTCCTCTCCCAGAGTACTATTCCATTGTTTCCCTCCACCTCTCCTTGGGAAGCAGCCTTACAATCCCTTGGGCTTTACAGCATTAGAGAGGGAGGAGGAGCAGAAATCCCCCCTGATGTCTGTTCTGAATTGCCTATGCTTTATTCTGTCTGTATTCTTCCTTTGTTCTGTCCTCTGCAGCAGACAGAAAGCAATCATCTTGCTTGAAATGTATCTAGAGCCAAGGCTCTATGTAAATTACAGAGAGATGACAAATTTCATGGCCTGGTTATGGTAAAAATGGCAAATTTCACAGTTTGTCATGAATTAATAGAAAAGGAAAACAAATACAAATGAAGTCATCCCAATTGTTAGGAATCATTCCAGAGTGACTATTTGATGCTTTTAAACAACAGGACAGAATGAAGGATATTCAGCTGCCACCCATGATTTTCAATTTAATAAAATACCTCAGAGCTTTATTCTCAAATATGCTCATAGAAAGCTTTAATCCTAACATACCATACTTCACCCTGAACCCAGAATGAAAAAGTCTAAATTTCAAATCTAGGTTTGCCTCCTTCTCAGAAAATATAAAGCATCCATGAAATGCTTTCATGATGTACACAACTGCAGATCTTTAGGGTCATTGGTGATACCAGGATAGATGAGGAAATTTATCTGCATATTTGGAATTGTTCTGCAGCTCAGCTCTTCCACCTGGAAAATATCCTTAAATGCTGTAAGAGCGGAGCCCATCTTCACAGCTCTCTCTCCAGCTCTACTCTCAACTTCATTTTCTCCCTGTGCTGTGTCTCAGTTACTGCAATCTCGTGAAACACATGTTGACCAGGGCTTTGCTCACTGTGGGATTCTGAGTCGAGTCTTAAAAAGAGTTGAGTTATCTGTCACCATCTCCTTAAACTCGGATTCTGTAGCAAAGGCTTTAGACCTGGAATTCCTGGAGCTTTCTGTCCACGTGTGTGTATGACACTGCATCTGTTTCTTTGTCTCTATTGGTTTGTGACCTGTGTGTTCTTGTGTGTTACTGTAGCAACCACACTTGAGAATGAGACAGATTCTAGAGTATAGCATAATCACATCCAGCTAGATGTTTCATTAGAGTACAGTTTCAGAGTATCTGATACTTGTAAATTTGAACAAGTAGACCACACAAATTTCATCTAAATAATTCTCTTAATCACTTTGGATTCTCCTACCAAAATAAAGAGTCCTGATGAGAATATGGAAACTGACAGATGCAGAAATAAATAGAAATTGGAAGATAAAATTTATCACACCACTGGATGCCTTTAGTAATTAGTGATTTATGGACTGTCCAAAACTCTGAAGTGGAACAGACACAGAGCATTCAAAATGGTTTATACAAGAAAGAAATACTCCAATTCTCCCCCAAAGAAGGCATAGTTCATTTAATCTGTGTGTTGACAGGCTACTATATTAGAAGCATCACATGTGGCTTGTCAGCTTTGAAAATTATGACTAGTTCTGGAATTTTAAATAATTTTAAACGGTGATAAGTACACTAAATATAAATAAATAGCAAATAATGATGCCTCTTTTTATTTTATTGGAAGATTTTCAATACATAGAAAGAAAGACAAATTTATTTCTATCCCCCTCCTTCAGGGCCGCTCAACAGTCTGCCTCACATTCTCACCTTGCTCCTCTGTCACCTTTTGATGTTCATATGTCTTATATAACTAGAACGTTAAGTTGCCTCAGGGCAGAATCTTCATCCTCTTTTTATCCATCCCCTGAGTACTCAGCAAAATGCAGGACCGCTTGTTCTAGCTGACTCCAGAGATGCTCCTAGGCCCATATCAAGGCCACCTACTGCACGGCTTGCTGCTTTTACTGCAGTTGTTTGCAACAGGTCTTCCTAAATCATTGCTAAGGATTCAAGTCTCCAGAGGCCCCTGGAAATTACCCACTTAATATCCCCAGCCCTAAATAGAGAACAGCTGCATATGCAAATATAGCCTCTCAGCTTTCTGATCATAGAAGCTCCACATTAAGGGAAGGCTGCTGGAACTTTCCATGTCCCATCAAGTTCCAAATATCACCATCAGCAAAGAGTGAGCTCGACTTGGAGGCTGAGGTTAAAGGCATAGCCTCTGGCTGAGCCCTTTTCAAATGGTTAATAGAATCTGAAACAAATGCAGTTATTTTTTTTCTATGTTTCTAACAAATGTTATAGGTTCTGGGAGGTGAGGCAGAGCTTAAAATGAATTTATTATAAGGCACAAAGTTTTGTAAGGTCAGTAGAGTTTGCAAAACATAGAACACAAATTCCAATTCTTTACTCCATCTTGTATTTTGAGCTAAAATGGGACAGAGTACCAGGGGAGAGGGTATAGTACCTTGGAGCCAGGCAAGACAAAATGTTGTTTGTTTTTTAATTCAGAGCCTGGGAAAATCTTGGGGTTCGGTAAAAAGATGAAACCTGAAGAATCCAGATTAGGGGTGTGGAGATGGCTCAGTGAGTGAAAGAGCATGTGTGGCCCCTACTTAATCTCTTATAGGATACAGATTCAAATTTAGTAAATGGATACCTTTCAAGTTGTCAAGATGTGAGTTCCTGAAGCCCATAGAAATGCAGAGCACCTAAGACCAGAATCCTGCTCTACCAGGCCAGTCTTTGGTTATGGAAATACGGGCCATCACAGCATACTCAAGAATCTTCCACCTTTTTGAAAAGCCAGAGACTTCTGCAAAGTACACTACCTACCCCACTCTCACTAAATCCTGTTCCCACCTTCTCCCTTAAATTCCCAGGCCAGATGCCATTCAGCACTGGCTCGATCTTTTCCCTGAAACTAGCCCCGGGTACCCTGAATTAAACTTTGTTCCAGAGAGCCTAAACCTCGTGGTCTTTTATTTTGGGAGGAGCATGCCATACATAACCTAACACAAGTATTCACTAGCTAGGTAATTAAGGCTGTCGATGATGATGATGATGATGATGATGATGATGATGATGATGATCGTGGTGATGGTGATGATGGTGAAGATGATGGTGATGGTGATGGTGATGGTGATGATGATGGTGATAATGATGATGATGGTTTTGGTGATGATGGTGATGATGGTGATGATGATAATGATAATGATGACAGTGGTGATGGTGATGATGGTGATAATGATGATGATGATGGTGATGATGATGATGATAATGATGATGATGATGGTGATGATGGTGATGATGATGATGGTGATGATGATGGTGATGATGATGATGATGGTGATGATGATGATGATGGTGATGATGGTGATGATGATGATGGTGATGATGGTGATGATGATGGTGATGATGATGATGGTGATGATGGTGATGATGATGATGGTGATGATGATGATGATAATGATGATGATGATGGTGATGATGATGATGATGATAATGATGATGATGATAATGATGATGATGATGATACTGATGATGATGGTGGTGATGGTGACGATGATGGTGATGATGATGATGGTGACAATGATGATAATGATGATGGTGGTGATGGTGACGATGGTGAAGATGATGGTGATGATGAACTAATCATAGCTAATTTCATACTGTTATAGATCAGCCAGCTTTGATCAAAGAATCAGGCCATGCCTGGTAAACAGTTCTGATTACCATCCCTGAACTCAGTTCTCTGCATCTACCTTGGAAAAGTCAAAACCAAGAGGGCAGAGATCCTTTAGAGAGGTTTTAGAGGCCAGAAATCTGTTTATTATACTTCACTAACCTCAACAAGTCCCATGATTCCATTGGGTTCTCTGGGGCTCAGGAAGATGAGACAAAGCAGAGACTGATGAGTGCAGGTAGGCTAGACACTGATCACTGCAAATGTTTCATTTGTATAGTGTCTCGGAATTATGGAACAGGCATTAGAAGTTTTAAACACACAAAACCAGGGTAGGAATCAATGGACCTGTCGCTGTCATAGAGGTTAGGAGAAAACATCTTTGTAGGTGGAAAGCTGGCAAGAAATGAATTAAACTCTGGTTCAGTCCACAACAGCTTCCTGAATCCTCTGCAATATTCTCTCAAACACTGAAATGCAAAAAGACATGGGTTTAAATAAGAGGTATTCAACTTACTTAATGTGTGGCCTTAAGCAAATGATTCGGTATCCTCATCCACATTTACCCCACACATACCAAGAGAAACAGTTGGGCATGGTAACACACGCCTTTGGTACCAGGCAGAAGCAGGTGGATCTCTGTGAGTTCAAGGCCATCCTGGACTATATAGTGAGTTCCAGGCCAGCTGAAGCTACAGGGAGACCCTGTCTCAAAGACACAAAAAACAAAAAAGAAAGAAAAAGAAAAACAATGAAAATTAAAGCAGGGAAGGTCATTAAAAGTTTTGTTCATTGCAACAATTGACAAGGGAGATCTCACGAAATTAAACATGGCCTAACACAGCATAAGAAATAGTGAACTATTTGAAGAGAAAGCTGATAGTATGGGAGATCTTTGCTAGCTATGCATCTGATAGAGCATTAACATCTAGAATAGACAAACAACTGAAAATACTAAGCAACGAGAAAAAAACAACCTGATCAATAAATAGGTAAGGAAATGAAATGACAGTTCTCAAAAGATGAAATACCAATGGCCAATGAACATATCAAAATGTGTAACCTCACTAGTGATCAGAGAAATGCAAATTAAAACCACATAAATATTCTACCTCTTTCTAGTTGGAATTACAGCCATTAAAAAAATAAATAACAAACACTAGGGAGGATGTCAATAGAGAGAACCTTTCTCACCACAGGAAGAGATGTGAAGTAGTCCACATACTATGGAAATCAGTATGCAGGCTCCTCAAACACTAAAAATAGATCCGTAGACATGATCCAGTTATACCAGGCCTAGGTATTTATCCAATGGACTTCAAATCAACTCATTACAGGGATACTGGCATATCACTGTTTATTGTAAGATTATTCACACTAGCTAAGTTATGGAATAAACCTAAATGTCTAACAATGAAAAATAAAGAAAATATGATACACACATATACACATATACATACACATACACACATGCACACACACACACATATATACATAATGTGTGGAAATTTCTTTAGCTATGAAGAAGTGATATCATTTTCTGGAAAGTGGATGAAACTGGATATAATCATATTACATGAAATAAACCAGTCTTAAAACGGTGAATATGTTTTCTATTATATGTGATTCTTATATTTATTAGAAATACATAAAGACATGTGTCTGCATACAGCATGCAAATAGAAGCAAATCTGTCTGGGGGAGCAAAGGGAGCTAATGGGGGTGACAGGCAGGAGTTCAGAGGGTGGGACTGTGCTCCACTTACAGTCCACACTTGTGGGAAAACTTCTCATGTAACGCTGACAGCAGCACGGATGGCACTAGCAAGAATAAAGTGAATTTTCAGCATAAAACTCTTCCGTTTCATTTTTTTAATTTTTTTATTTATTTATTTTCATATGTTTATGAATGTACTGTCTGCATGTAGGTTTGTGCAGCCATGTCGTGCAATGCCACGGAGGTCAGAAGAGGGCGTTGGATTCCCCTGGAACTGGAGTTAAAGATGGTTTTCAGCCACCATGTGGGTGCTGGGGATCGAACCCCAGTCCTCTGCAAGAGTAGTGGGTGCTCTTAACAGCTAGACCATCTCTCCAGCCCCTTCTGTTTCATTTTATGAAATTAAATTTTGAAAACTAGGTTTGATAATAACTGAAAATAACTGAAAATAAATAGATGTAATATTTGAGGCAACATAAGAATAAGTATGGGGACAAGGGAAGACAGAGGAACCCCCACTCCTGAGTCCCGTGCAGACCTCTTGCTATCCGAGGAACAAGAACACCAGCAAACTTAGCATTTGCTGTGAAAGTTGCCAAGAAAAAAATAACATTCCTTTCATACATACATATTTTACATTAAAATAGAAACCACCATCCTTAAGGCCTTGAGGGTATATGAATTGAGTACATTGCTTCTTGCTTGGAAGTTTTCTGCAAATCATACAAACAAGACTATTATCTTTGTTTATAGCAAAGCTATCCTAACACCCTGCATCCCTGTGATTGTCCACTGCAGTCCTGTCAGGTGAAGCTCTGCAGCCCCCTGGTGATCTCATTTAAATTCCTGAGGCACCCTGGGAAGATAATGACCTAAAAATCACCCAGATCCCAAGCATTACCATTTTAAAGACAGTGAAGTGAGACTCTTTTGAGAAGCCTGCTTTTATGTTCTATGGAGTGTCTTCCTTTCCTCTCGAGTGCCTCTTTCTTAACCTTCATGTTTAAAATCTATCTTAAAAGTGTTCTTTAGGGGCTGGAGAGATGGCCTAGCGGTTAAGAGCGCCGACTGCTCTTACAGAGGACCCGGGTTCGATCCCCAGCACCCACATGGCGGCTGAGAACCGTCTGAAACTCCAATTCCAGGAGAACTCCAGCTCCAGGGGAATCCAAGACCCTCTTCTGACCTCCGCGGTGTTGCACGACACGGGTGCACAGACCTGCATGCAGACAGCACATTGATACACATACAGAAATAAAAAAAAAAAAGTGTTCTTTAATAAGGCTGGAGAGATGGCCTAGTGGTTAAGACCGTCTACTGCTCTTGCAGAGGACCCAGGTTTGATCCCCAGCACCTACAAGGCAGCTGAAAACCATCTTTAACTCCAGTTCCAGGGGGATCAGACTCCCTCTTCTGACCTCTGTGGCATTGCATGACACGGGTGCACAAACCTGCATGCAGACAGTACATTCATACATGTATGAAAATAAATAAAACTTATATATAAAAAGTGTTCTTTAATAAACTCCAATTTTATTTCATGCTGGTCCATCCTGAAATTCTATTCTACAGCAAAGCCAAAGGTCTTGTTTTACTTGAATGGAGATCTCTAGATGAATAGGGCTGCTGCAGATGATGGTGTGAGCTCTGCTTCCATCCCTATTACAACTAACAGTCATCTTTATTTTTCTAGGGAATAATGTACTAAAGAAAACAATTCAGGAAAGTAAGCAGATGTTAAAAACTAACTTGTTTCTTATACTATGTCAATAACAGCATATGCCAAATGCTGACTGAACCATTCATTATGAATTACTGTAACAGATTATTAAAGCTCCCTTAATGTTAATGAAGACATCAACTTGCCATATAATACCTAAGTGAATATTGGAAATTTGTGGGGCTTCCTCTGCCTGTACTTCAGGTTGGTTTCAAAATGCAATGCCATTAATTATGATTTTAAAATAGTTCAAAATGCAGGTAATAGAAAAAATTATTTTAGTCATAAAAGTGGTATTGATAAAGATGTAAAAAATCCTTCATCTATACAAAAGTAGTCAAAAATTGGCAGGTGTATTAGTTACTTTTTGGTCACTGTACCCTGTAGTAGTAAAAGATCACAGAAAAAGCCTGCATCTTGAAACTGAACCTTCTGCAAGGCTGATTAACTAGTTAGAACTTCAGTGATGGGAGGGTTTGGAATGTTGCCAGACCAGAACCTAATTACCATTAGAAATAGTCATTCCTTGCCCTCCTCTGTGTCTGACTTAACATCCAGAGACTAACATAAAATTTTTGGAATGTATTAACTTAAAAGCCTACCAGTTTCAGCAACCAGGGCCTGAGAAGCCTGTCAGACAGCACTGAGGCCTTCAACAGAATTCTCCCCACTTTGCTAAACTGGCCTCCCTGATGTCTCCACCAATGTAGATGAAAGTGTCTTGATTTATGGCTTTCTTTGCTGTGTTACTATAAAAATTTCATGAAACTGTCACCATGTAGAACATGGGATTTGGAGTCACCTGAATCTGCACTCCATGGCCATGGTTACTCATATTTGGTTCTAGAATAAACTCTTATCCTTTTGGGGTGAGAGTTTTCTTTTGTGTTGACACCTGACATGAACCAACTTAAGAGGACTAATTTTAGCTCAGGGTTTCAGGCTAGGGAAGGCATGGCATTTACGGTTCGGTTGGGGGTAGTCCTGTACAGATTTGGGGAGAGTCAAGTGGTTTAACCTTATCTTCACCTGACCAGGAAGGATATAGCAAAACCACAGTCCCCTGGCTCACAGTGGTCCACTTCCTCTAACTATATTCTAACTCTGAAAAGTTTAGTAACCTCTCATTAGGCAGGGACCAAGTGTATGAGAGACTATGAGAGACATTTTACATTCAAGCCATAGCATTAGATGAATTATTTTTTTATTCTATGATAGCTCCTGCTATTCTGAAAGCTCCATATTTGCAAATATCAGAAAAGTCACATACAGAAAATTGACCAAGGGTGTCATTCATCATTTACAAAACTGAGTCTCATATTGTCAATCCCTTACTAGGTTCTAGGATTAAGCTACCATTTATTTTCAGAGTTAGGAAGTTTTGGTATACGGATGGAGGGTATGTATGCATATGTCAGAATAATATACGATCCAAGGAATAAGGAAAAGTCTGGTTTGTCATGACATTGTGTCCAACAACAATATTTATTTTATGGGAGTGCCTCTTAGTATTTCTTGTGCAGGGCCACTTGAGCTTTTGTTCAAGTCTTTTCTAAAATATTACACAGTAGTTAAAAGTATCAGGATAGTGTAACTTAGCCTTTCTAGATACTTAATGACCATACTTAATGCCCATACAAGTTTGGCCAAGGGTGTTAAGAGATAACTTTGTGGGGCTGGAGAGATGGCCTAGTGGTTAAGAGCTCTGACTGCTCTTACAGAGGACCCGGGCTCAATCCCCAGCACCCACATGGTGGCTGAAAACCATCTTTAACTCCAGTTCCAGGGGAATCTGACACCCTCTTCTGACCTCCATGGCATTGCACGACACCGGTGCACAAACCTACATGCAAGACAGTACATTTATACACATACAAAAATAAATAAAAATTTTAAAAAAGATAACTTTGTTCCTTGCCCTCAGAAGTCAAAAGCCCAGGGTGGCTATGCATGGGGCCATCTCTTGAAATGTCCTACAAATGTGAGTCACCAGTCTTCCTGTGCAGGGAGGTCTTGGAGATCCACTAATGGGATATCAGCCAGTGTCCAGTCTATAAAGAAGAAAGTCTGCTCATGCTTCAAAACGGGAAGCCTGGTCTAGCAAGACCTGACTTTCTCCTCAAGTGGATGGAACTGGTGAATGAAAAGCCAAAAGGAGACAAAGACTCCACCCCCCCCAAAAAAAAAACCCTGAGTGACCCTTGAGGACCATATCCTCAACTGACCTTGAGAAAACAAAAATCTTGGTTAATCTGTGCTAACCCCGTGTGGCCTTAAACATCCAAAAGGAAAATATAATCAGAAATAAATAAATAGTAAATTCTGAGAAATTGTACTTCAGGTGTAAGACTTGAGATCTTAGTAAAAATACAAAAAGTAAAAAAAAAAAAAAAAGCACAGTTGTTTTGCCTGTCTTACTGGCAAGTACAGCTACCCTGTGGCTGCCACTACTTTTGCCATCCTTCAAAGACATGAGAAGACACAGCTTTTCAACCTTCCAATATGGACTGAAGATGCATGTCTCTCCAAGAATCCTCCAAACCTTCAGCTCCAGATGTGGACTGCTGAGATATCCAGCTTGTGGACTGAGCTACTACTGGGGTTTCTGCCTCTTCAGAGTATAGATTGCCATTGGTGGACTACGCAGCCTGTATCATGGAGACCAGTACAGGTAGATCAAGACAAGACATGGTGCTTACTGGACCTCATTTGGTGACCATGGGAAGGGAAAACCCCAGAGTAGAACACAAGGGCAGAACTGACGGTGGTTTGGGCTTGCCAAGGAGGAGCCTTCAAACATGACATCTTTCAATGTAATTAAAAAAAAATCATAAGCTGAAGATGCTAAAACCTGATATATGTGGCATGCATATGTGCATATTTTGGAGTGATGCAAATTGGAGAGAATAACAACAACAACAACAATGGCAGAAGGACTGGGTCAAAGAACTGACTGAAATGGTGAACTTCTGCTTGAAACATTAAACTTCATCGAGAATTTTGAGAGAGACTGAGAAAAAGATGAAAAACATGTTTGGCAGAATGCATGTGTTCGGTGGGTCGGGGGCGCAGGGAGGGGGGAATGGGTCTAGATTTGATTTGTAATGTAATTTTGTATGAAATGCACAGAGCTTCAATAAAACATTGGTGGAAAAAACCCTGAGTCTCATAACAGGTGCTTTCAGTTTTAACTGGATAAATAAAAGGAAGGTGGAGGAAGTAAGCAATGGGAAGAGGACTAGGCCTCAAGGGAAATGAGGGAAAACCAGGACTTCCCCCATCCCGTGTTCTAGGTAACACATTTAGTCAAGGGCTCACCACCAAGTTTAGACAAAATCTGGTTGCTCGAGAGTTTTCATTCTAAAGCATTTGTTTTCCACTTCCTTGCAATACTGTATGTATAATTATAGAAAGGAAATCAAAGGAATTACAATCTACACACCAACAGATCCTCATTATTCATGTGACTTCCTAATTATTTGACATTCTGAAGATGAAAGAAAATGTAATTCTATTAAGTACCTCCCGATAAGAGAAGTAGGTAAGAGCTTGCTTGTATTTATATATTTATTATATTTTCCTTCAATTAGCAAGCTTTTCCTTGATTTTAAAACAAAGTCATAGCTAATGAAGTTTAATTATTATATATTTATTTCCACAAATAATGTGTCCTATCTTAATATTTGCATTTCTGACATCAGAAGGCATGCCCTCCTCAACTTACAGTTTTTGAAACAGTTCTTTCATCCTCTCAATTGCGTTTTTTCCTCCCTCTGCTGGTTATCTTTTTCTTCCCAACCACATAACCTGATCTACACTTGCCTCTGTGACTCTGGAACTGGAATCATACAAAATACAGTTTCCAGACCAGCTTGTCAGGTGTCTTATTGTTACATTGTGCCAACCGGAGAAATTGTTGGCCCCTGAGGAACTAGGAGGGAAGGCAGAAGCGCAGCTTCTTTCCTCTGCTTCTGGCATCATAGTGCAGAGGTTGCTCTGACCACCTGACAGTAGGAGGTACAAGGGAGATTCTGCATCTAGAATGCATAGCCTCTCATACAATCTAGCTGCAGCCCAGGAGGTGGAGGCCTGGCAGGTTTCACTCTGAGCCCTCTAGAGGACCCCTTCCTGTGACTCCAGGTCCAAAGCCTTGGGGTAATTCCCTTTTGTAATATATATCTTTTTCTTTGTAATATGTATTATCCATACAAATTATTTCTTTTCTAATCTTATTTATCTTGCTATGGTCTATTACCTAACAGCATCATAGGCCTATGCAGACACTGAAATTTGAAGAGATATAAGTTTGAATTAACATTCTCTCAATTACATGCTGAATAGTCTGAAGAAATTTGTTGAACTTTACCAATTTGGTTTTCTCATTTTTATTTATAGTAAAAATAATGCTAATAGCCACTGAGTATATCTAGGCTTTCCTAAGCATTCTACAAGCATTTTCTTTGTTAATACTTACAACGATCCCATGAGATGCAGGCTACTATTTGTTTTTCCTTTAAAAAATTGTTTATTGCTGGGCATGTTGGCACATGCCTTTAGTCCAGCACACAGGAAGTAGAGGTAGGAGGATCACTGTGAGATCAAGGCCAGCCTGATCTAGAGTAGGGGGTTATAGGCCAGTTGATACTACAGGAAGACCCTAACTCAAAAAATCATTTATTTATTTGTTTATTTGGGGAATAGTATCTCCCTGTAGCACAAGCTGGCCTGAAACTCACTCTGTAGACCAGAGTGGTCTCAGTCTCACAGAGATCTGCCTGCCTCTGCCTTCCAAGTGCTAGGATCAAAGGGGTGAACCACCACAACCAGCAATTATTATATAATAATTATTATATAATAATCATATATTATATAATTATATAGTAATAATTATATATTATATAATAATTATTATTATTTATGTGTGTGCATCAGGGGACCACTTTGTGTAGTTAGGTATCTCCTTCCACCCATCAGCTATTGTGGGAGCATTAGTCTCCCAATAGAACAGGCTGAAGAGGGCATGCACTGGGTTACTCCAGTAACATCCCAGGGACCACATCAAAGGGGACAAATCTGCTTATTCTATGCAACAGTGCTTATATAGGTCTGGGACAGGCAGGCCCTACATCATGACATCACCTCCTAGTGGCCACTATCAAACATCATCCCAGCTCATTGGGTATACCCAGAAAGGGACAGGCAGACAAACAAGTCCCAGTGAGTACATGCTAGTCTGCACATACACAATGTTCACCTGAATCCAGGACTGCTGTCCCACAGGCTTCTGATTTTGTCATCTTAATCCACATGAATAGATATTTATTTTCACAGAAATATGTAAGTGAGTTAATGAGAAAATAGAATTTGTGTTTTTAGGCATTTGGGTTCTATAGATAGAATCAGATTAGCATTAGATATATACTTATATTTCTTTATGTATTTATATTTTAATGCTTAAATATATTTTTCCGTATGTAAATACAGTCACAGTTGATGTAAAAAACTTGGACTTGAATATTTGATGTGAGCATTTGACATTGAATGTATAATCAAAACAAGTAAATATGACAAATGCCTGGAAGTAGAAAATGGCCCAAAGAGATCATTGAACAATCCAGTTAAAAAGTTCAGCCCAGGTCAGTGAGGTTCCGATGAGTCAAGGCAGACCCACCTTGTTCCTGGCGGGCATGCCATCTGCCCCTGGAAGTCCCAACTTGGCCTCCAGACACCCGCCCAGAGTCAGTGAGTTCCGGTGAGTCAAGGTGGACCTACCTTGACCCTTGGGTGCCTACCGGTGTGCAGGCCAAAGTAGCAACCCAACACCCCCCCCCCCGTCAACCTGGTGGAGCTCTGGTGCAGAGGACCTAACAGTGGAGCATTGGTGATTATAGTCTGTACAGCCAACATTGAAGCATCAGAATTCAAAGAAACAAATAAACAGACAAATCTGCATGCCAAAGACACAAGGAAAAAACAATATGGGGAAAGTTCATAATAAATCCACACCAAACTCTACCAACCCTACAGAAGATCCCTACAATGAAATCTCAGAGGAAAGAAGCCAAGACACCGACCTTAGAAGAACAAATGTAGACACATCCAAAGAAAACAGAGAACTAAGGGAAGAGAATGAAAAACTCAAGAAGGACCCAGAGGGAGATAATGACAAACTCCAGAAGGAAGTTGAAACACTGAAAAGATCCCAGGCCGAAATGAAGAAAGAAAATGACCAATGAACCAAGGAGCTACAAGATGAGAATGACAGGCTCCAGAGGGAAGTTGAAAGTCTAAAGAAATCACAGGATGAAATGAAAAGGATATTGAACATTCATACAACCACCAGGAAATGGTGGAAAAAAGCCTCAGAAGCAGAATGGAAGAAGCAGAAAAAAGAATGTAAGACCTGAAGGATATTATGGAGCAACTAGAAGGCTCAAGTAAAGATTATGAAAAAATTTTAATAACACAAGAGTGGAACAACCAGGAAATGTGGGACACCATGAAAAGACCAAATCTCCACATCATAGGGATAGAGGACGGAGAGCAGTCCCAAGACAACACTATTGACCAGATCTTCAACAGGATAATAGAAGAAAATTTCCCCAAACTGAGAAAAGACAATCCCGTATTGTATACATGAAGGACATAGAACACCAAATAGGACCAAAAAAGAAACTCCCCATACCATATAATTGTTATAACACTAGATGCTCAAAACAAAGACAAAATACTGAAAGCCATAAGAGAAAAACAACAAGTTACATATAAGGGGAAACCCATCAGAATCACAGCTGATTTCACAGTCCAAACAATGAAAGCTAGAAAAACACGGACCAAAGTATTCCCTGTGCTAAACAACTTTAGAAGCCAACCCAGACTACAATATCCAGCAAAAATGTCAATTATAGTCGAAGGAGAAAGAAAAATCTTTCAGAAAATAAATGAGATGAAAGAATACATGTCTGAGAAACCAACACTTCAGAAAATCCTCGAAGCAATCCAAAGAACAGAGGAAAGAAGCAACTATCCCTAAGCAATTAAAGAGAGAAAGCAACAAAATCATAATAGAGTAAATACAAACCTAGACCAAGAATGCAAACAAAAAATAAGTTAAACAGAAGCAACACACATCTCTCAATAATAACCTTAAATACTAATGGTCTAAACTCCCCAATCAAAATGCATAGACTGGGAGAATGGATTAGGAAACTGAACCTTTCCATATGCTGTCTACAAGAAACCCATCTCACCCTCAAGGACAGACACCACCTTAGAGTGAAAGGATAGAAAAAAAAAATTCCAAGTAAACAGTACTAAGAAAGAAGCTGGGGTGGCTATTCTAATATCAAGCAAAATAGATCTCAAAGTAAAATTAATCTGAAGAGACAAAGAGGGCCATTACATCCTTGTCAAAGGAACAATGAACCATGAAGACTTCACAATACTAAATGTCTATGCATCAAACTCTGGTGCACCTAACTTTATAAACACAACTCTGCAGGACCTCAAGACACGATTAATCCTAACACACAAATAGTGGGAGACTTCAACACCCCACTGAGCCCTTTGGATAGATCAACAGAACAAAAAAATAGACACCAGAACTGAACAATATAATACACCAAATGGGCCTCACGGACATCTACAGAATATTCCACCCAAATATCAGAGAATAGACTTTCTACTCAGCACCTCACAGAACACTCTCCAAAATCAACCACATACTGGGGCACAAAAGGAACCTCAACAAATACAAAAGGATAGAAATTATTCCATGCATTTTATCAGACCACAGTGCAATAAAGCTCAATATGAACACCAGAATAAGTCCAACTCGCAGCTACAAGAACACATGGAGACTAAACAACACAATCCTGAATAATGAATGGGTCAGGGAAGAAATAAAGAATAAAATAAAAATATTCATGGAACTGAACGAAAAAGACAATACAACATAACAAAACTTGTGGGATAGTTTAAAAGCAGTCTTGAGAGGGAGATTTATAGGCCTAAGTGCCCACGTCTAAAAAACAGAAATGGAACAAGTAAAGGATCTAACACTGCAGCTAAAAATGCTTGAGAAACAACAACAAATGAACCCTAAAAAAACCAACAGACAGGAAGAAATAACAAAAATCAGAGCAGAAATCAATGAAATAGAAACAAAGAAAATAATACATAAAATAAATGAATCCAAAAGCTGGTTCTATGTAAAAATAAACAAAATAGACAGACCTCTAGCCCAGTTAACCAAAAAAAGAGAGAGCAACTTCAAATCAATAGTATTTGTGATGAAAGGGGAACATCACAATAGACAAAGAAAAGGTCCGGACAATCATACGGGGATACTTCAAAAATCTATACTCCACTAAATTTGAAAACGTAAGAGAAATGGATGAATATCTGAAACCCTAGGAACCAACAAACCTTAACCATGAAGAGACTGACAGTTTAAACAGACCCATAATATCTGAGGAAATTGAAGATGTAATTAAAAATCTCCCAACTAAAAAAAGCCCTGGTCCAGATGGTTTCACGGTAGAATTCTATAAAACATTTAAAGAGGTACTACAACCATTGCTACTCAAACTGTTTAGAAGGATACAAACAGAGGGAATTCTCCCAAACTCCTTCTATGAAGCCAGCATCACGCTAATACCAAAACCAGGCAAAGATGCAAGCAAAAAAGGAAGCTATAGACCCATCTCACTAATAAACATAGATGCAAAAATTCTCAATAAAATGCTTGCAAATCACATACAGACCCAGATCAAAAAGGTCATCCATCATGATCAAGTTGGATTCATAACAGAGATGCAGGGTTGTTTCAACATATATAAATCAATAAATATCATAAAACACATAAATGGACTGAAAGACAAAAACCACATGATCATCTCAATCGATGCAGAAAAAGCCTTTGACAAGATCCAGCAACCCTTCATGTTTAAAGTCCTAGAGGGAATAGGACTGAAAGGAACATTCCTCAACATGATCAAAGCCATATATAGCAAACCCACTGCCAACATCATCCTAAATGGAGAAAAAGTGAAACCATTTCCCTTAAAGGTGGGAACCTGGCAAGGCTGCCCCCATCACCACTCCTCTTCAACATAGTGCTTGAAACACTCACTAGGGCCATAAGACAAGAGAAGGAAATTAAAGGAGTACTAATTGGAAAAGAAGAAGTTAAGCCATCCCTTTTTTGCAGATGATCTGATAGCTTACCTAAGGGATGCTAAAAACTCCACCAGAAAACTTCTAGAAACGATTAAGAGTTTTAGTAAAGTGTAGGGCTCCAAATTTACATAGAAGAATCGGTAGCCTTTCTTTACACCAACAATAAACAAGAGGAGAAGGAATATAAGAAGACCTTCCCACTCATAACAGCCTCAAAAATAATAAGATACCTGGGAACAAACCTAACCAAAGATACCAAAGACCTCTACAACAAAAATTTTAAACCCCTGAAGAAGGAGATCGAAAATGACATCAAAAGATGGAAAGACCTCCCATGCTCATGGATTGGGAAAATTAATATAGTAAAAATGCCCATTTTACCCAAATTGATATACAGATTCAACACAATCCCAATCAAATTCCCTATGCGCTTCTTCACAGACTTGGGGAAAAAAATCCTTAAATTCATATGGAAAAACAAAAGACCCCCAAATAGCTAAAGCAACCCTGAGTGAAAAATGCAATACAGGGGGGATTTCCCTACCAGACTTCAAACTATATTACAGGGCCGTAGTCATAAAGATAGCCTGGTACTGGCACAAAAACAGACCTGTTGACCAATGGAACAAAATTGAAGATCCAAACTTGAGCTCATACAATTTCAGCCACCTCATATTTGACAAAGGGGCAAAAAAAAACCTCAGTGGAGGAAGGATAGCATCTTCAGCAAATGGTGCTAGCAAAATTGGATCATCATCTGTAGAAGAACAAAATTAAACCCCTACCTCTCACCCTGTACAAAAATCACCTCCAAGTGGATCAGAGATCTCAACATGAAGCCCAAAACCCTGAAGGTGATTGAAGAAAAAGTTGGCAACATCCTACAAGACATAGGCACAGGTAAAGACTTTCTAAATCAGACAGCAGCTGCACAGGAAGTAAGGTCAACAGTCGACAAATGGGACCTCATAAAACTCAAAAGCTTCTGTACAGCTAAAGAAACAATCAAGGAGGTGAAGAGAAAACCCACAGAGTGGGAGGAAATCTTTACTAGCAATACATCTGACAGACCATTAACATCAAGAATATATAAACTATTCAACAAACAAAGAAGACAAATGAACTACTCAAAAGATGGAGTAAAGAGCTGAACAGAGGCTTCACCAGTAAGGAAGTAAAGATGGCTGAGAAACATCTTAAAAGGTGTTCAACATCATTAATAATTAAGGAAATGCAAATTAAAACCACTCTCAGCTATCACTTCACTCCAATATGACTAGCTAAGATCAAGAAAACAAAAGACAACAGATGTTGGAGAGGTTGTATGGAAAGGGGAACACTCATCCACTGCTGGTGGGAATGTAAACTTGTACAACCACTATGGAAAGCAGTGTGGAGAACCCTTAAAAGACTTGGTCAAGTGGTAGGCTGACTCATCCTACAGCAAAGATACTTGCACATCCATGTTTATTGCAGCTCTCTTCACAACAGCGAAGAGCTGGAACCAACCCAAATGCCCCTCAACAGACGAGTAGATGACAAAAATGTGGTACATCTACACAATGGAGTACTATTCAGTGGTAAAGAAAGATAGCATTATGAACTTTGCAGGTAAATGGCTGGAGCTCGAAGCCATTATGCTGAATGAAATAACACAGTCCCAGAAAGACAAACAGAGAATGGGAAAATGGATTCCCTCATTTGTGTATGCTAACATCAAATCCCCTAGACAAAAGGCAAGCTGAATGACAATATTATATTTTTGTTTATCTGAAAGCAACTGTTTTGTTATAATGTGAATCTCTTAAAGGGCTCTAGAATCCTCCCACCAATTATTCTCAGACTCTGTAATTACTGTATATGTGTGAAGAATATGTATCCATATTTTAGAGTAATATAAAATTAATGGAGGAAAATGTGAATTCCTAAGCATAGAAAAAAGACTGAGAGATAGCCTAGCAGTTAAGAGCACCGACTGCTCTTGGAGAGGACCCAGGTTTGATCCCCAGCACCCACATGGTGGCTATGAACCATCTGTAACTCCAATTCCAGGAGAACTCCACTTCTAGGGGAATCCGAGACCCTCTTCTGACCTCCTCAGCATTGCACAACACGGGTGCACAAACCTGCACGCAGACAGTACATTCATACACATACAAACATAAATAAAATTTAAAAATAAATAAATAAAATCTTAAAAAAAAAAAGACTGAGAGAAAGTTGCAGGACAGTTATGGCAGAATGCATGGTCTGGGGTGGGGTGGGGTGGGGGGGGGGAAGGGAAAGGGGAATATGCCTGAACTGGATTGAAAAATTATGTATGAAATACACAAAACATCAATAAAAAATGGAGACAAAATCATTTAGGAATGGAAAGAATTCTAGCAATAATAAAAAGGTTGAGTTTTAAAAATAAAAGTTCAGCCCATTAAACTTAAGGTTAGAACACATAACTAACCTGCTCTCTGGTTCTAAGTTCAGTCAGTATATCTTCTCAAATATTTTATCTCTGTTCTGTATTGCAATGCTGGATTCATTTGTTTAAATAAGATTTTATATCTCAAGGTCTAAAAATTAAGAATTAGAAACTAAAATAAAGACCTTCATTTCTTCTATCATTAATCCTTAAAACTTTTGGAGTGTTGTCTTCTCAAAGGATTTTACTCATCTTTAAAACAACTTGACTCTTCTTTCAGTGGAGATGAATTAGTTCCTTGAGAATTATCATGAAATATTAAAAAGAGGACTAAGAATGGGTCAAGAGGGCAGGATGTCAGTAACATCTGTGATGCTAAATACCCAAAACTGTCTGGACCCTCATTCCCCTGTGCGAAGAAAACCGTAGTGCCAGTCTGTGAAGAAGCTGTGTGATTACAATTAAGATTTAATTGAAAGGAACATACCCCAAATCACAACATGTTCACATTATAAATTGCTGCATCTTGAATCCTATTCTTAACAAATTTATGGAGCATTCAGTTGATCGAACACTGAAGAACTGTGACGTGACACCCAATTGCTTAATCACTGAATGTTCTAGAGGATGTCTGACCCAACAAGAACCTTTAGGGATAATATAGTTTAAATTGGGGAAGCAAAACAGACCAAAAGGAAGATGTAAGTAAAAGGCAGAATTATGGCCTGAGTTAGTGCTGAAAGTGCTAGGTTGGTAATATAACTGAGAATAAATAATATGACAGGAAAGTAAGAAGCAGGGACCATTTGAAGAATAGTTTTGATACAAGCCTGACTCCAGAGTGGAATATACAATAGGATAGCAAACAAGTGACCTGGAAAGTAGTTTAGCTGGATACTGAATCCCTGTGAGCATCACCATAAGAAACTGGCCCTCCATTCACTGTACAGTAGAGAAACAGAGAAATTGATAACTTGTAAATAATCACACAGAAAGTTATGGTACTAACTACAATACACAGATGATCATACACATAAATTAATTATCAAAATTTCATCTTTATCTCTTGTAAAAAGGATGAGTTGGACAGACTTTCAAAACACCAAAAAAATAAAAGCTTTATTTCAAACATACACATCATACTTAGAGACATTCCCTTAAGTAACCTTCACTTCAGTTAAGATACGTTTAATGTAATGTGAAAACAGATCAAAAAGTAGTAGCTGGTGGCAAAGAAGAAACATGGAAGTCCCAGTCCCTGGAGGTTAACCTCTCTGCTCACTGCTCTCCTCACTGAGCATTGTTTCATACAGAACAACTCAGTGGCTACATATTCCTACAAGTGTTGCCTCTACACCTCTGCAGTCTTACAATTAGCAAAAGTTCTCTCTTCAGCTGCTTAAGGGGCAATTATCACAACCACTTGGCTCACTGATGGATGTATTCTAGTTTTGTAGTATTTTTTAAAGCTTTCATTATTTGCCTCTGACAAGAATTAGAAAGAGATTTCTTCTCTCTACCAGCATGAAACTTCGCTGTTTTCTCAACTGAATTAATTCCATTTTCAAGAAAGAGCATTTCAATACATTTTTCTGACAGGTAGGAAATTAACTACATACTAGAAGCTATTGAATTTAACTTTAACAGTATCAATAAACATTTCTGATTAAATTATGAAATTGATTTTATAATTTTTACCATTATGTTTTTACATCAATATCATCATTTGACAGTAAATGTAGTTACTGCTTCCTTATTGATCTCAGACATGGCACTCTAAAGTACTCATTTGACTATATTACAAAATCAAACTTGATTTTCCTGTAGTACCACAGCAACTTCACATCATAATCTAGCCTGAAAAATCAAAATAGATGAATTATTCAGTTATTAAAAGATATATTTTTCCTTGGAGGAGAGTGCTCTGACGGCATCATTCCTAATGTCCGTGTTATGCTGCATTTCTCCATGTATGTTACACAAAGTAACATATCATCACCTCCCAGCTTGTATGCTATCAATCATGGTTCTGATAAATAACATAAATACCACTTGAAGAGAAAGAAATGTTCACCCTTCCTATATAAGAATTCAATGGAAATGTACTGTTTCTATGACTTAAATACCTGCATCTTGATCTCCCTAGTCCAGCCCATCACATTTATTGAGCCATCATATTTCCCAAAAATGTGTCTTCAGTGAATCTAACTAGATCATTCTCAAGCTTACACTAACAATGATGAGTTGAGGTAACATGAGCTGAGTGCTCATCCTGGAAGTCCAGGGTCCCTTTGCAGGCTCAAATAAAGACATTCAATGCCTGTCCAAACTTTTTCACAAAGGAATTATTTCAAGTCATGGACTATGGGGATTTGGTGGAAATCTCCCTAATTGCCTAGTCTGCTGTCCCATTAGGTTCATGGGGAAAGCAAGGCCTAGGCCATCAGGGGATTCACTGAAGGAGAAACAGTCATTCATGACAGTAATAGGACTCAATTTCAAACTCTTCTCTGAGCACAACTCCTGTTTTTTTCATTTCAGTTATAACTTTGTTGTAGTTTTTGAAATGTCTGATGAGGTGAGGGATAAAACTTCAAACCCAAGATAAATTAGATCCACCCTCAAAGCAATCACCTCGTACATGCTGGAGGGATACTAAAGCTGTACTACTTACTGCAAGTTGGGGGTTTCTGTTGTTATTGTTGAATGAGGTTTCTGATTTTTGCTTTCCTTGGTCATCTCTCTATGTCATTAAGATGGACCACCTATCTTCTGTTAATCTCATTATTTAAAATAAAGTCACTCATCCATTTCACAAAGGATCAATGAGCATTTATTCATAGTGCCTCAAAGCATCAAAAAGATAAATATGGCTTTTCTATGAGAATCTATTTCTCTGCCATAGTTTGTATTTAAATAATTGGGTAACATCCACTCATCGTTATTATTTTATCCTTAAATTAACATTTTCTAAATACACCCTCTTCAGAAATTACTCCACTATATAGCCAGTGAGAACAAAGAGGTTTTGTATATTTTTAATTGAAGTTCTGTGTTTTTCATACCGAGCATCTAATATGTTTTCACCTCTGCTCTGGTAAAAGGCAGCAGGCCCCTTTTACCAGTTCTCTGCTGGGGTTTTGTCTGCTTGAGTTTGCATGGATCTTGTGCATGCTGTCACCATTGGTTCATCTGAGCAAGGTTCCAGGACCCACGATCATGTGGTCATGCACCTCCTCCCCTGGCTCTTACATTCTTTCTGCCCCCTCTTCTGCAATGGGCCCTGGGTGGGATCCACACTCAGCAGACTCACTCTATGCTTTGGCCATTTGTTGGCTTTTGTGTTCATAGCCTTTTCCATGAGGGAGCTTCATTGATGAGAGTTGAGAGAAGTATCAGTTCCTCTCTGCCACTTATTCTACTATGTTCCGAGAGCCTTAGCTGTAGAGGTTCCACTGTATACATGTCACTTAGTTTTGGGCATTTCTCTTATTCTCTGCCTGTGACCAGTTGTAGAATTTTGTCTGTTGAAATAAACTTCTTTAATGAATGGTGACTGGCATACTTATCTAGAAATATAAGGATCCATATTTAGCATGCGGTAAGAAATTTTATTTGTCTAAAGATATGACAGAGCTAGGATCTTTTCTAGGATCTATGACCTTTCCAACTATGTGTATTTTTTGCTATTTACAGTGCCACCTATGAGTTCCCTGCTATTGAGAGGACTTAAAGTTCAATTAGATAGCTGTTGATTACTCCTAGATAAAAATACCACTACTGTACTAAGAGAGATAATTTGCTGTGCTAGTCATTGTGGTTATTAGGCTTTACAGGGTTGAACTGTTGATTTTCTCCATTAAGAGCTTGTGCAGTACCCTCTAGAACTGTGAGGACTCCTTCAGGAAGGAGGCTTCCAGTGCACTTCCAGCTCCGTTGCTCCAACAAGTATGCCATCTTCAGCAACAGGGTCTCACTTTCAAGTTCTGGGAGACGATCAATGTCTGCGGCAACAGCCCGTGTAAATCCTGGGAGTCGTGGGCTACTCTGACCAACAACTCAGAGGGCACTGTCTATCTGGCACTGTTTCTTGTTACATAGCCTCAGCTATACACGTGGACTCATGTAGAGATATTGTATGTATAATCTTTTAGTGGGCTTTCCAATTAACACATTTGCCTCTGGTTTTCCACACCAGTTAAGTATTATCTCCTCCCTCTCTCACCCTGTCTAACCCTCCTCCTCCCTCCACAGTTAAATTACCCCTATTATTTTCCATTTCACTCTTGATAATACCTGTCTCCTATGGTCCCCCCCATTAAGCTCTTTCTTCCCATTTCCCCCATGGTTCCTTGTATAACTCTCTCTCTCTCCACTCCCAATTAAATACCCCCATTTTACCAGTTGGGAGTGGAGAGAGAGTCTTATGCTCTCTCTCTCTCTCTCTCTCTCTCTCTCTCTCTCTCTTTCTTCTTCTTCTTCTTCTTTCCCATTTAATTGGGAGTGGAGAGACAGAGTTCTCTCTCTCTCTCTCTCTCTCTCTCTCTCTCTCTCTCTCTCTCTGGCTTCTTCTTTCCCATTACCTCCCTAGTTTCTTTCCTTCTTCCTGGCTCCTGCAGTTACATCAGGATGTATACTCATATATAAGGATTGGTGGTAAGATCCACAAATGAGAATATGCTTGGTTTGTTCTACTGAGTTTGTGTTTACTTCACTTAGTAAAACAGCTTCTAGTTCCATTCATTTACCTGAAAATTTCATGATTTAGTCTTTCTTTACTGGTGAGTTTCAAGTTTCACATAAAGGTCTTTGATCCATTTGGAGTTGACTTTTGTGTACAGAAAGATAAGGGTCTAGTTTCTTTCTTCTACAGGCAGAGATCTAGTTTTGCCAGCACCATTTGTTGAAGATGCTGTCTTTCCTGCAGTGTGTGTTTTTGGAAACTTTGTCAAATAGCAGGTGCTCATGTTTGAGTTTCCAGTTATACTCCATTGATATACGTGTCTGTTTATGTGTCAGCACCATGCTGTTTTGATGACTGCAGCTCTGTAATAGAGTTTGAGATATGGTATGATAACCCCTCAACATTGGCTTTTTGTACCAGGATTGCTTTGGCTAGCTGGCGTCTTTTGTGATACCATATGAATCTTAGAATTTTTTTCTAATTCTGTGAAGAATGTCATAGAGATTTTGATTAGGATTGCACGGAGCTTGTAGATTATTTTTGGTAGAATGATCATTTTCACAATATTCTTTCAACTCATGAGATCATGTTTTTTATCATTCTTTTAAATTTTGTGTCCTGTGTTATCCCTAGGGGGTTCTCATTATAGGACTCTTCTATAGGATTTGTTGTGTTTGGTGAGGACATATTATTTTGGTTTATCATTCTGGTTTTGACATGTGGATTTCTTTTGATGCTTGTGATTCTGGTATGAAACTCAAGATTTCCTTTGTTGAGATTAATATGATTTTGTTTGTATTATTGTTGGACTTTGGTTGCTTTCTGGTTGGGTGTGAAAAGTTTGTTGGTCTAGGCTTCAGATTCTCTTTATTTTACACTGGAGGGACCGGATGCCTCTAGTCAGACTACTCGGGAGCTCTCCAGGAGTACAAAGCGGCCCTGGCTAGTTAGAAGCACTTCAGAAACCTCAGACAGGTGGTGCCAATGGCCAAGGAGAGGAGACAGGAGATGGATGTGCTACTAGTCAGCAGGGAAGCCTAAGCCCTAGAACAGCAGACGGACTTCAGATTGTCCCAATGCAGGGGGCAGGCACAGCAATATTTGTCCAGTTTACCCTGGAGGCGAAGTCAGGCTGTCTCAGGCAGTCTAAAAAGGTCTAGGCCCCTACAGGCAGTGGAAGGGACTGAAGGTGGTCTCAAAGCACGGAGGTGGGCTTGGCATGATTTGGCAAGCTCACCCCAGGGAGGCCAAGCCAGGCGCCTTTCCTGCTGTAGACTTTTAGTAAGTGTATCCCCAGAATCTTCAAACTGAAACGGTCGTTATGCTCCTTTGGCCATCTCCAAAGTGGGAAGATCATGTAGATCCATTCCCAGAAGGTTCGAACCCACCCGCTCAAGAGCTTGGAGCCAGGGTGCCTTCTCTTTTTCTGATAGGCTGTTTCAGTTACAGTCAGTCATGAACACTGGATACTTCTATTCAATAAACAGTATATTTTCCAAATTATTTCATACCTCTTGAGATGTTATTAAAACTATTTTTAAGGGCCTGGAGAGATGTCTGAGTGGTTAGGAGCACTGGTTGCTCTTTCAGAGGACCTGAGTTCAATTCCTGGCACCCACACGGTGGCTAACAACTGTCTGTAACTCCAGTTCCAGAGGATCCGACACCTTTTTCTGAGCTCCTTGTGCATTGCATGACACAGGTGCACTTACATACAGCAAACAATACACTCATACACATAACATAAAAATAATAAAATATTTGAAAAACCTATTATTTAAAAAAGCATAGGTATTAGTCTCCCCACCTATTTTTTTTTTTTTTTTTGGTCTTTTCGAGACAGGGTCTCCCTTGTAGCCTCAGCTGTCCTGGAACTCACTCTGTAGACCAGGCTGGCCTTCAACTCACAAAGATCCACCTGCCTCTGCCTCCCGAGTGCTAGGATTAAGGGTGTGCTCCACCATATCCGGCTAATCCTCTATTTTTAAAAAGAATTTATTTTGTAGAGGCAGGTGGGTCTCTGTGGCCTGGTCTACAGAGTGAGCTGCAGGCCAGATGGGACTATAGGGAGACCCTGTCTCAAAAAAAAAAAATTTATTTTGTATGTCCATGTGTGTGCCTGAGTGTATATATGTGTATCATGTACATGCATTTATTTTATTATAATACTATTTTCTTGGGTTAGCTTTTGCAAGATAAGCACGTATATCAAAGTAAAGATAAGTCCCGAGAACTTGAAAGAGACCAAATAACTAAAATCTAGTGTTTTTACTTTATTGGCATTTTTTCACATAGAATCTCACAGTTAAGAGACAGTCTTGAAGCTCACAAAAGACTTACACTTTGAACCTTTGAACAGTGCTGGAATTGTTAAAGAGTGTGGGGACTTTTGAAGTTGAACTGAATGTATAGATTGTAAACCTATGGAGACAAGGAGTGAAAGGTTCCGAGTTAAAAGTGATGTGTTCACAATGGAATTTTGTAGAGAAATGGATGAAACTGGTAAAATTATATTGATTGAGTTAGTCCAGGGATAAAACAAAGGCTTTATATGGGTTCTTGCTTTCAAAATCTAATTCTGTGTGTTCAACATGGAATACCTGTAGAAGAGAGAAAATTAGAAAAAGGCTATTGGGAGGGCGATGCTTTAAAGGAGGGTGGATATTAGAATGTAAAATGAAAGTAGAGAACAGAAAGAGTGGGGGGCACGAGGTTCAAGCAAGGAACAGTGGAAGGGTGGAGTGCACGAGTGGCGAGAGAGTTAGCACAGGAAGTGTGGGAAAAGCCATGTGGAAATCTAGTATCTTCTAACTAAAATAAAAAATAATTTATTTTAAAAAGTTTAAAGGGAGGTTACCTGCATAGCTAGAAAATGCTGCTCCTAGAAGCTTTGCATTTTTAAACAAAAATCTTTTAAAAGCCAGGAAGCCATGGAGGGTTAAGCCCTGCGTGGACATCAGCTACTTGGTAGACTTCCATCACATGGTGGGGAGAAGGAAACTTTAGAGAAAGAGGAAGGAAATGCAAGTAACTGGCCCATCCCAAAGCACTAGAGACAGCATGCTTAGGAGGGGTGTGAAGGGGGAAAGGATGTACTACACCTCTTTTTCCTTCTCCCTTCATTCTCCTCCTCAGGACAGCTGTGGAGATTACCTGCTTGCCTGCCCTGATGATTTTTCTTTAAAATTGTCCTAAAGCTTCCTTTTGAGTCAGTTGTTTTTTTTTAATATTTTTAAAATTTATTTTTGTATGTGTATTAGTGTACTGTCTGCATGTAGGTTTGTGCACCCGTGACGTGCAATGCCGTGGAGGTCAGAAGAGGGTCTCGGATTCCACTGGAACTGGAGTTCTCCTGGAATTGGAGTTACAGACTGTTCTCAGCTGCCATGTGGGTGCTGGGGATCAAACCCGGGTCCTCTGCAAGAGCAGTCGGTGCTCTTAACTTCTAGGCTATCTCTCCAGCCCCAATTGAGTCAGTTTTTAAATTCTTTTATGAATGATCCTAGGAGATGCTCTTTCTCTCCTGTATCAGAACTTTGTAATAGACTCTATCTGTTGCTAAAGAAACATCTTTCATTAATAGTGAGAACTACACTTGTCTGTTTATAAAAAGAATATAGTTTAAAATTATGTTGGTCTAGGGAAGTGACGGTAGCAAGTTCTTCTCTAGGATCTATGACCATCTAGCCATGTGCACTTCGCTGTGATTAGAGTACCATGCAACAGAAATAACTTCCTGAGCTGATCGTGGCTGTGGTTTTGTAGGCTTTACAACTACATACAACTGTTGATAGAGTTTCTCCTTTGGCAACTTTTATAGTACTTTCTGATATTATCAGAGGTAGTCTTCCATGAGAAGGCTTCCAGGTCAGTTCCAGCTCAACTGATCCAAGTCCTGCATCCAAAGTATGTCATGTCTTTGAGAAGCAATCAAAGGCTGTGCCAATAGCCTATAGTATTTTGGGAGTCTCTTGGATTATCCTGACCAACAATTCAAAGGCAGGTTTCTTTTGCCTAGCACTGTGATTTTTATTATGTATTATAATGTGTATTTTTCAGTAGACTTATGAAATAATACATTTCCCTTTGGCTTTTCATACCAACTAAGCACTATTTATCTCTCTCTTCTCTCTCTTCCCCTGTCTATCCCTTCCTCTCCTCATAGTTAAAGTACCCTCCCTCAAGCTCTTTCTCTCCTTTGTGTTTCCATGATTCCTTTCTATTTTCCTGACTATTGTTTAACATCAGGATATATACTGTAGCCTAAAGATTTGGAGCTAGGATACACAAGTGAGAGAGAACATGGGTCCCTTATTTTTCGGAGTCTGAGTTGCTTAACTTAGTAGTTAGTTCCATCTATTTACTGGCAAATTTCATGATTTCATTTTCCTTTACAGCTGAATAGAATTCTGTAGATACAAATACAGTGCATTTTCTTTATCAGTTCATCAGTTGAGGGACACAAAGGGACATCCCTACCTTTGTGAAAAGAGCAGCAACAAACTTGGCTAAGCAAGAATCTCTGTAGTAGGAAACCAAGTCCTTCGGGTGTGTGCCAAAAAGTGGTATAGCTGGAGCATGTGGTAGATATGTTCTTATATTTTAAGAATTATCCATGCTGATTTCCACAGTAGCTACCCCAGGTCACAATCAACCAGTAGTTGATGAGGGATCCACTTTTTCCATATTCCTACCAACATTCACTGTCAATTGCATTCTTGATTTTAGCTGTTCTGATGGTGGTAAAATGAAATCTTAAAGTAGTTTTAATTGACATTTCTCTAATTATTAAGGATGTGGAACACTTTGAAAGATATTTCTTGTCATTTTTATTTCCTCTTTTGAGAACTTTCTTTTCATATCTGTAGCTCGTTTTTTAATTGAGTCATTTGTTTTCTTTGTTTTTTGAGCTACTTGTATATTCTGAAAATTAATCATATTTTCTCTCACTCTGTGGGTTTCTTCTTCATTTGGTTGTTTTCTTTCATGTACAGAAGTACTTTAATGAAATCCCATTTGTCAATTTCTGGCTATAGTTCCTGAGAAAATGAAGTCTGATTTATAAAGTCCTTTCTTGCACCTATGTCTTGGAGGATGCTGCCTATATCTTTTTCTAATAGTTTTAACATTTCAGGTTTCACATTGAGGTTTTTGATCCATTTAGAGTTAACTTTTAAAAATATTTTATTTATTTATTTATTTATTTATTTATTTATTTATTTTTGTCTCTTTGTCTCTTTGAGACAGGGTCTCCTAGTATCTCTGGCTGTCCTGGAACCCACTACATAGACCAGGCTGGCCTTGAACTCACAGAGATCTGCCTGACTCTGCTTCCAAAGTGCTAGGATTAAAGGCATGTGCCACCATGCCTGGCCTGATTTTTTATTTTATGCTATGACTGTATTGTCTACATGTATACACCCATGCTGTGGTGGTCAGAAGACAGTTCCCCTGGAAGTTATGGAGTTGTTAGTCATCATGTGGTTGTTGGGCATTGAAGCCAGGTCCTCTGCAAGAACAGTGCTCTTAACCACTGAGCCCCTTAAAGTTTATTTTTGTGTTTTATTTTTGAGGGTGGCACATGTCACACAAAAGCATGAGCATATATATATATNGATCATAAGATTTAGGTAAATTATATTTCAGCACAATGTTACATTAAAAAATGCCATTGGGAGACTCATTAGAGTTTTTTTGGAATTTTGAAAGTTTTAATGTGAATTTCCTCAATAAGATTAACAGTATCAATGTACGAGTCAAGTTAATCCTGGGTAAGCCTTAAAATAAAATGATGGTTCGATTTCATATTATTTGGGGGAGGAAAAGGCTCCTTGAATGTCAGTGAACCATATAACATGTACCAAATGCTCTTTGGTTTCTTTCTTTTTTTTTGTCTTTTTGAGCCAGGGTCTCCCTATAGCCCCAGCTGTCTTGGAACTCACTCTGTAGACCAGGCTGGCCTTGAACTCACAGAGATCTGCCTGGCTCTGCCTCCTGAGTGCTGGGATTAAAGGGGTGGGCCATGACACCTGGGTCAAATCAGATTTCTTAATATAGGCATTTACAGTTGTGATCTTCCCTCATAAGACTGCTTTCATTTTATCCCATAGGGTTTGGTTGTCATTTACCTCATTATTTCTTCAGTTACACAATTATCATTCAAAAGTGTGTTAAATTCTGTGAATTCAATGGGCTCTTGGGAAGAATGGATATTCTTTAGTTTTGAGGTACAATGTTCTGTAGATGTCTGCTATGTTAATTGATCTATAATGCCCTTTAATCCTATTTTCTCTGTCTTTTTGCTGGAATGATCCATCAGTTGATGAAAGTCACTCACTACAATTGTGTGTGGGATAATCTGTGTCTTTAGCACTGTGTGTTTTATTAAATTATGCATATGTTTGGTGCATATATGTTTAGAATCAGAATGAAGCAGCATCCTTCATGTCTTTGGATTTGTTTGGGTTTAGATTATTTTCTCAAAACCCTTATTTGCTATTTCTACTGGTTTGGGGTAACTTTTCCCACCCTTCTACCTAAGCTAAGGTCTGTCTTTTATGGTAAGATATGATTCTTGGGGGGTAGCAAATTGATTGATAGAGCTTTTTTTTAGGGTCCTTCTTGAGACAGGGTCTCTCTTTAGTCCCAGCTGGCCTGAAGCTCACTCTGTAGACCAGTCTGGCCTTGGACTCACAGAGATCTGCCTCCCTCTGCCTCCCAAGTGCTGGTATTAAAAGTGTGTGCCACCACACCCGGCATTGATAGAGCTTGTTTTTAATGAAGTTATTAGTATTAATACTTCATGTGCACATGAAGTCAGTCCTGGCCTGTTATCCCCAGGAGCTGGAGTTCTATGTGTTTGTGAGCCATCTGATAGAGCAGTATGTCCTCTTAACAGCTGAATCATCTCTCCAGGCCCTAGATTTTTGATAAACCTATGTAGCCATCAATTTATATGTATTACAACATTAATAAAAGTCTTATATTTATCATTTGTATAAATGAGTATATCTAGAAAGGAAATCCATAGTGATAATTTAATAAGTGGACCACTAATGTACACTATTTAATTATTTATTTTTTTTCTCTTGTTTTTCTTTTATTTGTATTTTTTTCAGATTTTAAATGAATAAACATGGTGATAAATTCTGAGAATTCTGAGAATAAGTGGTAGGAAAGAGGGAACAAGATCATGTCCAAAGGAGAAGAGAACACATTACTCAGTGAGCCACCAAAGGTTTGGCTTCAACTCCCTAAGGGCTTCAAGCAGTGCGGTCCTGGGCATCCATGATCTTCATCACAGCAAATCAGAATCTCCAGTTATTCAAAGTAATTAGGTACGTGAGAGAAAGCAACTTAATGTACACTATTTAGAGATGTTTTGAATATTGTGATGGTTAATCCTGTGTGTCAACTTGACTGGACTAAGGAACAAATAAGAGAAGAGGAATGTTTGGATTGGACTGCCTCAACCCAGATGGCCCACCCCAAATGTGGGTGTTGCCTTCTGCTGGCAAGCAGTATAAAAGGCCACGGCAGAAGGAGCTGGTCCCTTTTTTCTCCTGCGGCTTGCCTCTCTCATCTGGTGAGTTTGTCTTGCTGCTGTGATCAACCTTTCGGATCCCAGTGTGTACTGAGACTGGCAGATCTCCTGGAATCCATTCGGGCCTTCAGCACTAGATTGGGACTACTGAGAAATCCAGCCTTGCGGACTGAGCAGTTCCCTGGATTCTCGGCCTTTCCAGTGTGGTGCAGCTACTGTTGGACTCCTTGAACTCTGTCACATGAGCAAATCAATAAATTGTATATAGCTAATATTCGTCCTGTTGCTCCTGTTTCTTTAGAGAACCTTGACTAATACAAATATCATTAAGTATTTTTATATTGTCTCATTTTGTTACCCATGGCTATAAAAAAATAAAGAGTCCTGTGATATGGCTCAGAGGCCTTCTCCAAGCCTTACAACCTGAGTTTAATCCACACAGCAGAAGGAGAAAACCAATTCCTCCTTCTCCTGCAACTTTTCCTCTGACTACCATACTCAGCAAAATAAAGTGGCCACAATACACTTATTAGTTATTCTTGGAAAATCTAGGACTAGATTGAGTTTTAGGTGACTTGTGGCTACAGAAAGAGTTAATGTTTTAGAAATGTTTGTGTCTATTCCTGCGCTGCTTAAAGGGAATTCCTTCCCTGTGTGTCACCATAATTTCCTTGTCAATACCTTGAAACACCCTAACACCAAGAGTGTGGGGTAGTTCAAGGCACACAGCAATCGACTCTTGTCTGCTATTTCCAGACAAGTTCTTTCTAACCCAGGAATGGGGATTTTTCTGATATTACTCCCCTGAGACTGCTCACTGCAAGTGCAGGCATCACAAACATGTAGCAAGAACCCCCCTGGGAGAAGGATCATCAAGAGAATACAATCTCTGGCCTGGTTGGAACCTTAACTCTCAGTTTTTCTAGGTCAGTTACCTGGTCAGGACTATCCCTAGGAGGGCGGGCTCACCTAAAGTCATGCTACAGAGATGGGCAGAACGGCTAGTGCTTCAATGAGATGGTGGTCTTTCCCTGCCTAGAGTCCCCATCCCTTAGTGTGGATTTTCTGGACATTTGTGGACTTTCCTGAAGAACTCAGAACTTCTTTCTGTCTCTTTTCTTACTGGGTTTCCTGAATGGTTTGGGCTGCCTCAACAATGTGAGTTTCTTTAGTGTTCTAGCCCTCCCCGCCCCCACCATGTGGCTGCTGGTCTACCACATGGTGTCTGCCTGACCCCTGTGCGGCTCCAATCCTCATGGATCCGTGACCTGTTTTCCTCTCTATCGCCATTCTCGTCCTCAAAGCAGCTGCTGAGATTTACACCTCACCTACCCTGAGAATTAGTCTTTAAATTCTAATAAAATTGTCCTAAAATTTCCATTTGAGTCCATTCTTAAATTCTTTTTATGAATGAAACTAAAAACCCTCTATGGGGTCCCTACTTCTCCCTGTATCAACAGTCCTTTAAGAATTACCTAGAGGCACCCAGATTGGGACAGAGGCAGTGTATGTTTTTGTCTTCAGAGTGCAGGGGATCCTCTCCTCAATGACTCTCCAATTGGATTATTGATTTAGCCATCAAAGTTTCAACCTCCAGCCAATTATCACAGACACAGACTAACACTGACACATAAACAGTTCCCTTATTTCTGAGTGCACCTTTAGAGATAGTAAGTGGATTACTGTCCCCAGGGGCCATCAGGATAACATAGTATACTTGGGACTATTAGATATGTTTATTACATTGTATGTTTGGGGCTATTAAATATATTTAATAATATGTATGTTTGATGCTATTAAATATATTTAATAATGACTATTTCTCATGTATACACAGATTCCAAATAGAGATTTCAAAAATTTACTCAAATTCAAATGCAAACAGACAAGTTTTCTGAGAATCTTGATCTTTATCCTACAATAAATATGTCTCCAACACAGTTTTTTAAGCCTCAGACAGCAGAGATCACTTACTTCATATTAACTGGTGTTTGAAAGTGACTTAAGATGAATCCAAATGGATTACACTCTCCAAACACAGAAGTAAAGATTAAACCAAAATCTAAAAGTGAATCCCAAGCTAAGCTATGTAACAAAGCAAACAAATGATCGCAGTGCTAAACAGAATCACAGTTTCACTGTCACATAAACCAAATAATCATTCAGCAAATGGCTCAGTGCAGCCCCCGAACAGCAGGCTTTTTAAATATACCATCTTTACAAACTGGTATAACAGGTACACACTTAACCAGGGTTCAGAACGTGGTATTTCACAGGAGCTCTCCAATCATGGAAGCAACTAGGGTATTTTCATAAATAATATTGGGTCAAAAATTCCAAAAAGCCCCTTTGTTTTACCATTTCATCAAAATACATCTACAGGCAACTGATACTAAGGGAAAGAGAACCAGGAAGAAAGGCCAGAATCTGAGCATTCCCTTACGTTGAACAGCAGGACTCAGTACCACCTTTGCCTCTGCCTGGCTCGCCAAGTTGTTAGCATGGGACTTAGATTCATGAACTTGCTGCATCTTACATTAGCAAACACACTGGTAAAGGACAATGTATTTACTTGAAGTTTGCCCAAACCAAGGGGGGAAAGATGTGCCTTTCTGAGGCTGTTATCATTTTATAAGAGATTTAGACAAGGGATTTCCCAGGACCACCTGAAGCATGGCTACCCTGTGGCTGCCACTGCTTTTGCTATCCTTCAAAGACATGAGACACAGCTTTTCAACCTTCCAATATGGACTGAAGACTCATTTCTCTCTAAGAATCCTCTAAACCTTCAGTGCCAGATGGGGACTGCTGAGACATCCAACTTGTGGACTGAGCCACTACTAGGGTTTCAGCCTCTTCAGAGTATAGACTGCCATTTTTGGACTACCCAGGCTGTATCACAGAGACCAGTACAGGAAGATCAAGACAGGATGTGGTGCTTACTGGACCTCATTTGGTGACCATGGGAAGGGAAAACCCCAGTGTGGAGCACAAGGGCAGAACTGATCGTGGTTTGGGCTTGCCAAGGAGGAGCCTTCAAACATGACATGCTTCACCCTAATAAAGAAAAAAAAAAACATAAGCTAAAGATACTAAAACCTATGATATATGTAGCATGCATATGTGCATATTTTGGAGTGATGCATATTGGAAGGAATAACAACAACAAAAAGGCTGGGTCAAAGAACTGACTGAAATGGTGAACTTCTGCTCAAAACAGTAAACTTCTGCATAGAGAATTTTGAGAGAGACTGAGAAAAAGATGAAAAACCTGTTTGACAGAATTCATGTGCTCTGGTGGGGTGGGGGGCAGGGAGGGAGGCATGGGTCTAGATTTTATTTGAAATTTTGTATGAAATGCACAAAGCTTCAATAAAAAATTGGCTTAAAAAAAAGATTAAGCAAAAGCCAAACTGTGTGAAATCTCTTCCTATGAGGCAAATTTCTCACCTGTCTAGGGTCATACTTGACTTTTTTTTTCTCCAGCATGAGATTCCTGAAGCGATTTTAATTCTTTAGGGCTCATTATTTCAGTGGTCTGACAACTGAAGTGAAAAACCTTAGAATACCCTCTCTTTCAAGAGTAGTTACAATTGAAATCAACTGAATTAACCTTGGAATGGGTGGTAGAGGGAGAGAGATCTCTCCTTAGTACTCTGTCCCAAGAATGGCTACTCAACCTCCTCCTGAGTTTCCAGTAGCACAGGACCACCTCCAAATGCATGGAATTATTATTAGCTAAATGAGTAACAGACTCAGAAACATAAGGTGGCCTCAGTGTCTTGGGCCTACATCAATCTACCAGGTATCTCGAGGAAGAGTTGATGGGTGCTTTGATTAACTTACATGAAGCCCTTATATGATCTAGGGCAAAACGATACATCCAAACACAGTTCATTGAAGCCAAATTGGGTCTTCAGTCTCATGCTGATATGGTTATGTTTTTAATTAATTTCAGTGACCTTTACGGATCATCTCTGTAAGGGGAGGTACTCCATAAGAAAGACTGATACAGAAGAGAGAAGAAACTCACTTGGGTGTTACAGCAAAGGGACCTTAACTTTCTCAAGGAAATAAATTAAGAAACAAAACCAAAATCACCAGTTCAGTTAAACAAGCAGTTGATGGAGATTTGTCAGAGCATATAAAGAACAAGTTTGGAGAGCTGGCCAGATAGCTCAGTAGTTAAAGGTGCTTGTTGCTAAGCCTGATGACCTGAGTTTGATCCTTGAAGCTGCATGGAGGAAGGAGAGAACCAACTTCTGTAAGTTGTCCTCTGTCATGACACATGTACACCCCCTACACACACACTAAATACATAAATAAATTTAATTTAAAATTTTTATAAAGAACACATTTGGGGGTGGATATTTGAATTGTCCCTCAAAGGAAACAGCTGGCAGTGTTTTGTATCTTCTTTTGATTTATCCTGTAATGGGTATCTTTGCTTGACTTTACTGTGTAAATGAAACAAGGGAACAAACCCGATTTGTTTGGCAATATGTAACACACTTCTTTTTTTTAAAAAAGATAGGGGTGATATAGAAACAGTCTCTGAATACTCTTTTTGTATTATTATAGATTCTTCAAAAGAGATATGGAGACTATTTGCAGAGAAAATACCTCCCCCAAGAAGAAAGCCCAGCTTGGGCCTGTTTTATTTTGAAAGTAGCTTTCAGTTCAGCATGAGTAGCACGATAACCAAGCAAATGATTCATCAGGCTTGTAACTCAGCGGGTGTACTGCTGTGCACCCAGCCAAAGAACAATCCAGGGCTCATTTCAAGCTGAGATTTTCTCTCTGTAGCAAGAACAGGAGAGGAAGACCAGGCGCTCTTTCTTCCTGTGCTCGAATCTCATGCCTTCCTGTTCAGCTCTCCTCAGGATGTCCGGCTACCACATGACACTGGCTGCGAGTGGAAGAGGGAGTGGGAATGCAGATGGGAAAGAAAAATAGATGTAGACGAAAGAGAAACTGCCCCTGACTCAAGGTATTTGATATCATTAGGAAAGCTAGTTTCACCTCATGAAAAAAAAATTTAACTACTAGACAGTGTAGCTCTAAAGCAGTGATGCAGGATGTAGTGGTGAGGAGAAGAGGACACTGGGATAGCTCTGGACTCAGAAGAGCACATGAGGACTGAATGGTCTGTGAACCTCTACTCATCGATGGAACTTGAAGCAAAGAATTCATTAGGTAACAACAAATTATAGGCTTCTAGCCAGCCCCCCATCTCCTCTCCATTCTATCCCTTCTGAGCAAGCCACCAGGTCTATAGGCCTAAGCCCAGGAGGAGCTGAAAGTTGGTATGAACAAGGTCAGAGAAAGACTAAAGCTACAAGCCTAGAAGCTGGCTGTGGTGGTGCACTTAATCCCTGCAGCCAGAAGGCAGAAACAGGCAGATCTCTGTGGGATAAGGCCAAACTGGGCTAATAGTGAGTTCCAGGGAGACTCAGTCTCAAAAAGACAAAAACAAAAAGACAATAGCTAAAGAAAATGATCTGCTTAGACAGTGGGAGTTAAGAGCAGCCTAGGCTGGACCCTGCAGGAAGCTATGTGAAAAGATTATTTTATTTTTGGAGAGAGCAGCCACTGTCCCTGAGGAAGGCAGAAACAGGGAACCTGTTTTCTTCTGCACTAGGAACGCTCTCTCCTTTGGCATCTTCTAAGACAATGGTCAATAAATTTTTCCCATGAACAGGGCAGATAGCATTTTCTGCTTTAAGGACTGATAAAATTTCAACTTGCCATTGTCATTTGGAAGCATCCGCAGTGAACACATAAACAAATTTGAGCACAGCTCAATGATACTTCATTTGTAAAAAAAAAAGTTTGTTAAAGTTTGGCCCATAGTCTATCATTTTGTCACCCATTTTCAATAGCAAGATTTATGCAATTTTATGTTATTATTTTCCCCTGATGAATTACTCTCTCTTTGAATCTACATTATGCCATATATACAGGGCCAAGTAGCATGGTGTCTACATCCAGGTTCTAGTCCTAGGACAGGAGATTCCTACAGGATTGCTTGAGAAGGATGCAGCGGAACCAACTTTGGGAACATGCCAGTTGGTGGTGTTCATTTTCTGTTTTTGTTTCTTTTACTGTACTAGCTTTTAAAACAGGCTTTCACTATGTAGGTCATGCTGGCCTTGAACTCACAATGGTCCCTCATCTAACCCTCCCAAGTGCTGGGATTAAAGTATGCACCACCACACCCAGCTGTCTTTGTTATTTTGTATGTGGTTTCCAAGAGTGGTCATCAAACCTAACTTTTACAGTGACAGATTTATCATGAGCAAGGACGAGAGAAACTGAGGAACAATGAGCCAGAAACAGGCACAAGCAATACCGCAGGACAGAGGTCGACAGGGAGTCATCTTTAAATCTGTGCCCGAATGCAAGGCTTGCAACACCAGAAGAAACTTCCTCCCCAGGGACCTAAAGCCAGGAGCTCTTTTGAACAGGCAAGAAAAAGTCTTTTGTGAGACATGGCAGAGATTTGTCCTTTTGGCTCAGCTCGAAAACAGAAGATGGCGCTAGATAGGACACAACTCAGAGCTGAGTGGAGAGCTGCTGGGGTCTTTTGTTCAGTTTTGCTGTTTTTTTGTTTTGTTTTGTTTTGTTTTTTTATCAGTGTATGAGTGTGTCCTTTTGTCTGCTAGGCTGGTTACCAGAAAAAACACATACATTCCAATCCAGGCCTCCTGAACACATGATGCTGGAACCAAAAGGAGTGACGTCAATGGTGGTAGAGATTCAGAAATCATGGTTGGCCAGAAATGAACCTTAACATTGGTGGTTTAAAGTTTTGTCTTGTGGAGCATTTCAGGCTTCTGAATCTCCCTGCCAAAAGGGGTCCTTAAACCAAAATAGTTCTTAGGTTCTCCTTTCTTCCAGAATGTAGTCTCATATGCAATCAATCCCTATTTAGTCAACTCCAGCTCCCCATACCCATCCTGGGGGACGTTTCACTTGTTCTCCTAGAGGCCCGGTGTACAGTGCCAACTGGGTTACCTCCTGCCTGGGGAGGGCGTTCACACAGGACTGCCGGATTATTCATCGCCTTCTCAAGACTCTCGCTAAAGCCCCAAGGGCCGTCTACCTGCCTCCGGGTCTCACTTTAGCCCCAAAGGCCTGCCAGCAAGAGGTGGGGTAGTCAGGATAGGACTCAGCAACCTTTGCTGTAGCAACTGCCAAGCCAAGGAAGGGGTCTCCCATGGCTCCTCCCCAGCTTGTTTCTAATCACTAACCGTGGAAAGTGCCTGAGTTACAAAGATTCCCATTTATTACTCTGGCTGCTCCTCCACAAAGCATCTCTTTTCCCCTTTGGCAAGAACAGATCACTATTGACACTTTTAGAAGGCCCTGGACCCCTCTCAATTATTTGCCTAATCTCTCCCTGCTTTGAAAGCAGAATTCTTTTCTAACGAGATTTTTTAGAAAGTTAAGAGGCTAGCCTTTGCTTTATTCATAGGAATGACTTCATGGGATAATGCATTCCCCTGTCAGTATTTTTCATCAGTTCAGCAACATCTGCAGGACAGGAAAAAAAAAACCCCAAAAATCCAGAAACAAACCAGATGTTTCCAAAAGGCAACTCCACTAAGATAAGCCTCCTTAACAGAGTGCAATATCACACCTCCATGTTATTACACCTTTTCTGCATTCATATGCTGTTAACTTTTCCTGTAGAACTCCAAACCAGTGAATCTGAGTCCCTTATAGACCAATCTGTGATCTTAAAAAAGAATTGACGTATATCTGCCATTAAATCCAAATTTCCTTCGTCAAATCTTAGAAGGGAGAATAGATTAAGGAAACGTAGACATTTATCTCAACCTTCAACATTTACACTCATTTAGCTTTGCCAGAGACAGGGCAGGGCAGAACAGGACAGGACAGGGCAGGGCAGAACAGGACAGGACAGGGCAGGGCAGAACAGGACAGGACAGGGCAGGGCAGGGCAGAACAGGACAGGACAGGGCAGGGCAGAACAGGACAGGACAGGACAGGACAGGACAGGACAGGACAGGACAGGGCAGGACAGGACAGGACAGGGCAGGGCAGGGCAGAACAGGACAGGACAGGGCAGGGCAGAACAGGACAGGACAGGGCAGGACAGAACAGGACAGGACAGGACAGGACAGGGCAGAACAGGACAGGACAGGGCAGGGCAGAACAGGACAGGACAGGACAGAACAGGACAGGACAGGGCAGGGCAGAACAGGACAGGACAGGGCAGAACAGGACAAGACAGGACAGGGCAGGGCAGAACAGGACAGGACAGGGCAGGGCAGAACAGGACAGGGCAGGGCAGAACAGGACAGGACAGGACAGGACAGAACAGGACAGGACAGGGCAGGGCAGAACAGGACAGGACAGGGCAGGGCAGAACAGGACAGGACAGGGCAGGACAGAACAGGACAGGACAGGACAGGACAGGACAGGGCAGAACAGGACAGGACAGGGCAGGGCAGGGCAGAACAGGACAGGACAGGACAGGACAGGACAGGGCAGGGCAGAACAGGACAGGACAGGGCAGAACAGGACAGGACAGGACAGGACAGGGCAGGGCAGAACAGGACAGGACAGGGCAGGGCAGAACAGAACAGGACAGGGCAGGGCAGAACAGGACAGGACAGGACAGGACAGGGCAGGGCAGAACAGGACAGGGCAGGGCAGGACAGGACAGGGCAGGACAGGACAGGGCAGGGCAGAATGGCCCCCTTGCTTCTTTAGAAAGGCAGACCTCTGCTAGGAGCCAGCTCGCTCCTGCATGAAACATTTGTAATGATTACTTGACAAGGGTGCAAATATAAAATTGAGCAAGAGAGAGCCATCATTCCCTGAGCCATGCGGAAGTTCCCATCCTGGAGCAACAGTGCCCCCCAAAGCAAGGTGCCAGCAATACCCAGAGAACACATCGAGCTGCCCAAATGTCTATTTTTTGCTTTATAAGCCGAGGAGCTATTTTAAGAATTGCCGGCGGAGAAGCAGGCTCGATTACAACCAGATGAGGATTCCAGCCAAGCCAGGGAGGCTCACTTGAAAACAGACTGTTTCCACCTATTTTAACTCAGACGCCATGAGTTCTCTTAAGGAGGAGACAGAGGGGGTGGCAGTGAAGAGCATAACAGACACATAGTCGAAGATTGGACAACTTCAGCAGTTTGTCAAACTTGAGGAAATAAAATGTAATTATGTTAATGAATAAATCTTATTAAATGAAATGCAACTGAAGAGTCACTTGTCATCGAAGCTTCTCCATCTTTTAACAAATGGCAGTAGTTTTTGGTCTCACAGCTTCCTTTGCCAAGTAGAATATCTCATTAAAGCTGTTGGAAAATAATATAATTCTAATTAGTTTAATTATGATATGAAAAATATCAATCCAATTTATAAAAAACAATATGCAATTAAACTTTTTTAAAAGTCAGACTGTTTTCCAAAACAGGAAATGAAGGATAATACCCTTAATTTCATGAGGGCAAAACTCCTAGACACCCTGATGCAGTGGTTAATAACCAGCCCGGAGCTCAGCGCTCTCTTTGTATATTCACTGCACAGCCTTTTGGCTCTAAGAGTGGAAACTGCATTAAACTGGAGGCCGACTCAAATTTTCTCTTTCAAGTTCTAAGTCCTGTTTTTTTTTGTTTGTTTGTTTTGTTTTTGTTTTTTCCCTTCTATCCTGGACTATAGTCACCTTATATAAGATGAAATATTACATTCTCAAAGACAATGAGCTTATGGTGTCATGTTAACTGGCTTGAATTCCTATGCTGCTGTTAGGGAGTATTACAAAGCAAAAATAATGTGGTGTCAGAGATAAGGAGTACAAGCCAGGAAGTCTGAGATCCAAGCCTATGAAATCAGACCATGCAGTCTGCAGCATAAATATCTATGAGTACGTAAGATGTATGGATAGCATATTGATAATATAGAGCAGCCCCCAGATGTCCACAATGAATACCCTACTCACGTGCACCTTTCAGAATGGCTGGAAATAAGAAGAATCATAAGTGAAAGGTGTTTGTAAAGAGGGGACAAGTCAGAATCCTTGGTAATATCACTTCCAAATTGTTTCATAATATTGGTTAAATACATAGTCCTAAAACCTAGCAAATCCATTCCAAATTGAGTACATGCATCTACTGAATGGTATATACAAAGTCACACACAGCAGCCTTGCCCAGGACAGCCTGAGACTGGACATAATGCAAAATCCTTCAAGACAGAAGAATATATATTATACTTTTTTCAAAAATAGTAAAAACTAAGACATTATGATAGTTGGAGAGGTGATAAGTGAGCAGGAGGGAGACAGGGTCCTGAGGGTTTCTAGGACTTTCCTGCATCTTCATCCAGGCAATAATATTTATATATATATATATATATATATATATATATATTTAAACATGTAAAAGTTCACATAGCTTGACATACATTCAGCATACCCAAATAAATAGTAGAAGTAAAGAGAATAAATTACACATGTTCTCTGCCATGCCTACTTCAAGAACTCCTCTCTCTCCTGCCCTTCCCCTCTGCAGACTCCCTCTACTTTTTCACCTGCAATGCACCAAGCATATTGTCATTAGGTCCTTGGTACATGCCATTCTTTCTACACAACACTGCTATCAGATTCCTTAAAAGTCTCTTAAAACATCAGAAGACCTCAGCCTAAATGTCACCCCCTGAGGGAGACTGTGACCACCCTTGCTATAACCCCTAGCAACATCCTTCCATTGCCAACTCTCTAGTCCATTGTCCTATTTAAAAATCTGTTGAATTTCACCCCTACTATGTAGCGTACTCCATCTGACCGCTTACTTGTTTACTTTGATTAATTACTAGAATGTATACTTCTTTTTATTATTATTTTTATTTTATGTGTATGAGCATATTGCTTGCATATACGTGACTGTACCCGGGTCATGCCGTGCCTGCAGAGGTCAGAAGAAGGCATTGGATCCCCTGGAACTGGAGTTATGGATGGTTGTTAGCCACCATATGGGTGCTGGGAATCTAACACAGGTCGTCTGCTAGAGCAGCCAGTGCCCTCACCCGCTGATACATCTCTCCAGTCTCTAGAATGTATACTTCTTTTTTTTTAATTTTCATTTTTTATTGATGCTTTGTGTATTTCATACATCATTTTCCAATTCAGTTCATGCATATTTTCCTTTCCCTTCCCCCCACCCCACCCCACCCCATTCCAGATCATGCATTCTGCCATAACTGTCCTGCATCTTTCTCTCAGTTTTTTTTCATTTTTTAATATTAAATAATAATTTATGAGTACAAGCATCCTTCATTTAGGTGAGTAGATAAGTACTGTTTTTGCACTACTGTATCTCTAGTGCCTAAGGCAGAGTCAGCATATAGTAGTAGACAGTCAAGTTACTTAATGAAGAACAAATTTAGTTTTTTCCTTTAAAAGTTAACAGAAGCAGGTAGATAGATACCACACTAAATATGTATGAAAAAAGTCCATGGAAGCTCACTTTTACTTTTTATTTTTTTGGCCAATTTTTATTGAAGCTTTGTGCATTTCATACAAAATTTCCAATCAAGTCTGTACCCATTCCCTGTTCCTTGCCCCCCCCCCACCTGACCAGAGCTCATGCAGTCTGCCAAACATGTTTTTCAACTTTTTCTCAGTATCTTTAAAATTTTTCAATGCAGAAGTTTACTGTTTTGAGCAGAAGTTCACCATTTCAGTCAGCCTTTGACCCAGTCATTTTTTGTTGTTGTTGTTGTTATTCCTTCCAATTTGCATCACTCCAAAATATGCATATATGCATGCCACATATATCTATTAGCATCTTCAGCTTATGATTTCTTTCTCTCTTTTTTTTTCCCCTTTTTAAAATTAGGCTGAAAGATGTGATGTTTGAAGTCTCCTCCTTGGCAAACCCAAACAACCATCAGTCCTGCCCTTGTGCTCCACCCTGGGGTTTTCCCTTCCTGTGGTCACCAAATGAGGTCCAGTAAGCACCAAGAGAAGCTTACTACTTTGTAAGGTAATTTAAAATACATAACTTGAAAAAAATACATAACTTGCCAGGCATGGTGGCACACACCTTTAATCCCAACACTTAGGGAGGCAGGTGGATCTCTGTGAGTTCAAGGCCAGCCTGGTCTACATAGTGAGCTTTAGGCCATCTGGGACTAAAGGGAGACACTGCCTCAAAAAGAACAAAAGAAAATAAATAAAAACACATAACTTAAAAAAAATAGGACTTTGAACACAGCCTGCAGAGGTAGATAGTGCATCCCCTAGAGACATAGGTTATTAAATTAAAATCTCAGTACTAGGTATGGAATATCTCCCTTCAACTTATTGGTCAGGGAGGCCCGAGAGCCCACCCCCAACAACAGAGAGCCCACCCCCAACAACACAAATTGTCACCATTGCCCTTGGTTGGCCACCAGAACTAAATGATCAGATTCCATTGCTGGAGACCAACCATACTTTGGTTGGAGCTGACCTGAAAACTTGCTTCATGCTGACTAACTTTCATAGTGCTAGTAGATGCTGTGTAGGTCACTGGGGAAAAGACATCAGTGGTAACCCTGCAGCCAACCCCACAGGCTACTGCCACAATATGCCCACTGCTACAATGTGACAGGAAATTACAGGGTAACATCCTGCTTGGATTCAATGCCTACTTCACAGGAAGGAATTCAGGCCTTGTGCTGTAAACCTGGTCAAAACTCCATGGCTTGGTAGCTCACAGGCCCTAGGGAGCAACCTAGTACTGCTGCTAAGCTAAACAAAAAAGAAAGAAGAATCTAACAGATACAGGAAGATAAATGAGCACCGAGAGTGAGCCCTTGGCTGGGAACTAGGAGACAGAACAGTTTGTTTTTTTCTTTTCTCTTGTTGTTGTTGTTCTTGTTGTCCTTTTTGGATACAGGGTCTCCCTGTAGCCCCAGCTGTCTTATAACTCACTATGTAGGCCAGGCTGGCCTCAATCTCACAGAGATCCACATCCCTCTGCCTCCTGAGTGCTGGGATTAAAGGTTTGTGATATCTCACCTGGCTAGCAGGCAGAATTTTGGAGTAGATGGCTATCTGCCTCAGCACCTTCGATTAGGGCTTCTACCCTACTCACATCGAGTTGAAAGACTGGAAAAATAAATGTGAGAATACAGTGGATAATCTAAAGGAGAAAAGAGCCAAAGGAGCCACCTCCAAAGAGAATGCCATCAGGTTAGCTCTGCATAGTTAAGGGACTTGGCAAAAGAACCTGGAAGGCTGTGGAAGGAAAAGGAGTGCACAGAGAGAAACCCAGGGTCCTACACAGAGGAATGCACAGAGAGAAACCCAGGCTCCTACACAGAGGAGTCCACAGAGAGAAACCCAGGGTCCTACACAGAGGAGTCCACAGAGAGAAACCCAGGGTCCTACACAGAGGAGTGCACAGAGAGAAACCCAGGGTCCTACACAGAGGAGTGCTCAGACCACCAGGAGTATGATGCCAGCAGAGGTGCAGAGGAGGTATGTTGATGCCAGCTGTCCTTCATTTCAATACACCATGGAGTTTGATCTGGAAAAAGGAAAGAAGACTTTATCTAGTTGTTATATTTTTGGAAATGATTCTGGTCTTTTTGCTGCACAGCTAGAAGCATGTGGGCAGAGGTGAATGTTTTGGTTCAGTTGAAAGGAATCTGAGATCATAAATTACAGATCAGATACCCAGTTCAAAGTTTAGGATCCAAGATTGACACCAGCACATTCAGGTTGCAGCATCAACTGCTGAGATTCCAGTGAATGTTCCCAGTGGACTCTCCCTGTAGCCACAGCACAGGAAAAGTAGAGACTTGGTTTATAGGGCTAGCCTTATGAGTCACTTAACTGTATTTTACCTCTGGTACCTGGAGTCAGCTATATATTTTGAAATATATTAAAAGTTAAGGATAATGCTATTTGCAACCTCTGTATGTTCTCACAAGACTCAAGAAAGTTGAAGCTATCATAGACAGCAGATGACCCCAACAGTCAAAGGAGCTCATATTACATTTTTACTTAGAGAAGAAGGTACAGGAGGAGAAGAGAAAAGACTGGACAAAATGAAAAGATACCTTTTATTTGCATGAGGTGGTAGGGAAAAATTCAAATTCAGCTTTCACTATTTGTGCCAGGCCGTGTCTAAATGGTCACCAATGAAACCTTGCTAGCTCTGCATTTAGGGTCAGCCAGGTCCTCTCCTGCCCTTGCAGAAAGCTCTTCAATGTACTCCTCCACTTGGATTGAAGCCCAAATCTGGAAGAGCATCAAGGTTCTCAGGCATGTGACACTTGCCCTCTCTGTCATTTCCTGACTCTCCCCCCTTACTGTAGTCTATTCATACTGGCTCAGGAAATTTCTGGAAATGACTCCGCTGTGAATTATTTTCCTAGCTGAGTGTTGGCTTTTTAAATTTTTTTAGTAAATATTCTTTTTATTTATTTATTTTTACTTCATGTATATCCTGCATGTACATAAGTGCACCCATGTCATAAAATGCCTAATGAGGCCAGAAGATGGGGTCAGAACCCCTGGAACTGGAACTACAGACAGTTGTTAGCTGCCATGTGAGTGCTGGGAATCAAACCTGGGACCTCTGTGAGAGTAGCCAGTGTTCTTCTAACCATTGAACCATCTCTCCAGGCCCCTCAGTAAATGTTCTTGAACTTTACCCTGAGATTCAGTTAAGATACTTGGAAAGTCTGGTTCATTGCTGCCTTCCTCTTAAGCCTTAATAGATAGCTTAGGTCTCAGTCTATCTGTTCCTCACTACTAAACCAAGACTCTTCTAAAGATTGTATTCAATCTGGTTCATAAGAACAAGAAATATTCTCTGCTTTGTGTAAGTGGAAGAAACGCTCCATGGAGCAGCTTTCCTCTTTCTGAGCAGCTTTTTTGCATACACGTGTTAATTAGTTTTGAGCTGGATGCTTAAAGTAAACCCTCCACCAATCTCTGGAATTTTCTCTGTGTAGCTGCTCTGTCTCTGTGGTGTCCCCCTTGTGATTTCTGGCTGCTGTGGTCTCCCCGGATTCTCATCTCCAGCTCCTTCAGGATTCCTCTTTCTCATGTCTCTGTCTGAAAATTTTCTTGAGGCTGTGAGTTGCAGAAGTCATCTAGGTCAGTTCCTTTGCCCTTGTCTCTCAAGAATCACTGTCCTTTGATACCTTGTCAGTGTGTCCAAAAAGTCATTTGCTTTATGCTCCTTTTTATTAATTTTAACTGTTTTGAGGATAGAACATATCTGGTCCATTTTATTTCATTTTTGGTTGGAAGTAGAAGACCCTTGGGATGTATGAACACAACACAGTCTAATTCCTCGAGCGAGCTCTCTAGTAATATTTCTAACAGATAATAGAATGCTCATTAGGTGGGAGAACATTAGAGCAAGGAAAATGTAGGATAAAATCTCACCTCTTAGCTATGTTGGAATTGGTTATTAGGGGATAAACAAGAAAACTGTCTTTACTAATTGCTGCCCTGTTTGGAGCATATGGAATGCGATAAATGATTTTTTTCTGTTTTGGTGAAGACTGAGTTCAGTAAGGTAAAGACAAAACCACTACACTCTCAAGTCTTATCTTTCTTTAAGCTATGTGACCCTACCCCCTTCGAGGTCATGTGCAAGCACTGTGGATGTGAGCGTGTCCCGGGATGTATTCATTACACAGCAAAGACAGAGCAGGGACCAAGGAAATGCAGGGAAACACAGAAAATTGTTTTATAAGCTGACTTTTACAAATTGATTTAAAAACTGGGGAGCAATTACCATTAAGCAAAATGATCTGCTGCTCTGAAAAGGGTAAGGCAAGGCAGGAGTTCAAAGACAAACCTAAGCCATCATTAGAGAAACCCAGTTATTTAGTCAATTGTACTTATTTACAGGACTAAAGATTAATGAGTACAGATACTCACTTAGACAGTAATTAGGTTTCAAAAACATACTATAACACAATCAATCATGGCTCTTGAACATAATGGCATTAGGGAAGTGCCCTCTTTCAGCTCCAGTTATTAGCGAGTGATTGGTGAACACTGAGCTTACGCCAAAAGCCTATTCCAGGGCCCTGCAATAAGGCGGAAAAAAAAAAAAAGCCCCTGGAAAAGAAGAAAGTATATCTTTGGTCCTTTGTCCTATATCTGGATATTCTGAGATGTTGTACTCAAGAATATGTAAAAGAACTTCAAGACTGGTCTGGGATGTTGTACTCAAGAATACGTAAAAGAACTTCAAGACTGGTGGCATTTTTTAAAATAGTTGACAATTCACTCTTGATACATACATATCTATTTGCTCAAGAGTCCTCCTATGTATACTCCTTTCACTCTAGTCTTTGGGATATTATCTCTTTCTTTCATATTTTTAAATTTTACTTTCTCTTTATTTGCTGTGCAAATAAAGATAGACTAGGATTTTTGTAACTATACTGGGAGCTCATGGCACCTAAGAAAAAGACTGACAAAAATTTCTATTATTTATTCTTAGAAAAGAATATCTTTTCTGGTCAGTCAAAAGGAAACTGAATAAAGCTAAAAGGCATAGAATCATGGAAACCAGGTAGAGAAGAGACAAGAAAAGGAAAAATGCAATAAGCATTTGGAAAAAATTTTAGATTTAAGTGCACTTAGCAGATCAGGAGGATAATAGGAGGTCAATAGATATTAATATTTGATGTCCAGGGAAGAAAACTGAAAGTCTCCTGACAGTGGCAAGCAAATTTCATACATTCAGTTGTCACTGTGACTGCATGCTCTCAAGAGGCTGAGGGTACAGACTATGCAGAAGGTACCTATGTTTAGTATACTTGTGAGAGCAGGTGACTTAGACTGTATATTATATGGAAAGAACCATGTGGAACACCCCTCAGCTATTTATTATGTCATTGTTTCAGTAATTCTTTGACCTGGACTTAGTGACTGATGCCCTAGTATAATATTCTGGAAAAAGATAATTGAATGGTACTTAGTAGTTTCGATCCACTGGCACTAGGTCACAAAACAGAAGACTGTTCTGTACCAGCCTGTATTCATGGCTGAAATGTGAATTGAAGAGTCTTTTTCAAATGTATTTTTAGTTTTATGAATTAAAACACAGATATTTTCTTTATTGAAAATGTATGTCTCTATTGTAAATTTTTCCACAGGGCTGTAACCAAGTTTCAGTCGAGCACACCTTGCTCTGGGCACCCTTGCTTTATTCCTCTCTGGGGGATCCAAGCACAATCATATTGTGAGCATTCAGAATTCTTCATGTATGTTGATATGCATTATTCTAAGTGAACAAAGTGACTAAAACTCTAATGGGACTCCAACAATAGGTATATCTGTCCCTTGGTATTCATAACAGATTGGTCCTAAGACCCTATATGGATATCAAAATCCATGAATACTCAAGTTCCTAATGTAATATTTGAATATAACAGAACCAATTCTTCCATACACTTTACATCATCTCTAGGTTACTTATACCTAATGCAGTAAAAATACACGTAAATAGCTGTCATACTACAATTAGGGAATAAAGGCGATCAAAACCTCTGTACAACAGCCTCACAGAGGCTGTAGCTGCCTCCACTGGGCCCGAATAAAGCTAGCCCTGTCAACAGCCATTCATGGATGAACACGGGGCTCAAGGAGTGCCACCTCTCCCTGGTGAATGTCTGAGCACTGGAGATTTCAGGGAGGGACTGTCATTGTCTGTCTTCAGTTGTGAATGCAGTGGCAAGCCCATCAGGTTCTGACCCCAAATCATACAGGCACACCCTAGTTAAAATCTACAGTTCACAAAACGAAGAGGCTCCTGTGAACATGGATGGTATTACCTATTACTACAGGTGTGCATTTGTTTCTTCTCAAATTTTGTCTGCCCTCAATTAAAAAGTCATTACTATGAGAGATTTTTCTGTAGTTTTACCAATATCTTCCAATACTTCTTTATGGGTGAAATTTCTGTGCTCAAAGGAAAATGTTCAATAACAGTTCAGCTAATCCAGACATAGTTGTGCATGTTTGTGACCTCAGCAGGGGAGACTGAGGCAGGAGGACTAAGCAAAGGAGAGTCTGCACTCCATAGAAAGACTTTGTTCAAAAAACTAAAATGGGCTCAGAGACATGGTTCAGTGATTAAGAGCACTGGCTGCTCTTGCAGAGGACCTGGGCTTGGTTGCCAGCACCCACATGGAAGATAACAACCATCTGTAATTCCAGGTCCAGGGGAGCTGACACCCTGTTCTGGCCTCTATGGGTACTGTATAGCTGGTGTACTTACATGTAGACAAAACACTCACACACATAAAATAGAAATAAATAAAACTAAAATAATAATACAATAATAATAAGCAAATTTTAAATCTACAGTTAAGCTAGAGTCTAAAAGATAATTATAGATATTTAATCTATTATAAATGCTAATGCATATAAATATGTGTATGTGTGTATATATGTGCCTATAAATGAGTAATTTGTTTTCCTAATGTAAGATTTTGATTGGTCAGTTGAGGTTTTCATCAGTGCTTTCTCTTTTCATTTATATTTCCTTTTACCACTCTCCTTTGTATCCCCAACTCCCATACTTCATCAGTTGAAAACTTGAGCCTTTTGCTATTATCATAACAAATGAGTTTGATAAAAAGTTCCCCCCAAATAGGCCTTAACTACATGCTAACATGTCACCAGGGCCAGCCTTCTTTACCAACAGAGTCAAGGAGAGAAAGCTAGTTAACCCTGAAAAAGAGACAAAGCCTTGATTGCAGGCCTTCCTCCTGAGTCATTAGTGTCTGGGTATCCTGTCATTCAGAATTCTTCCCAAGGCTGGGTATAGTGGTACATGCCTTTAATCCCACACTGGGAGACAGAGGCAGGTGGATCTCTGTGAAAATGACAACTGCCTGGTCTACTTAATGAGTTTTAGGCTAGGTGGGGTAACAGGAAAACCCTGCTTCAAAAAAATAAACAAACAGCAATAACAACAAAATCCCCCCCCAGCTCCAATAGCCATGAATACAAACATGAGGACCTGCAATTTCAGCCACCTGATACTTGACAGAAGTGCCAAGAACACACAATGAGGGCAAGACAGCATCTTCAACAAATGGTGCTGACAGAACTAGATCCCACCTGTAGAAGAATGAAGTTGGATCCTTATCTTTCTCCCTACAACAAAAGGGAACTCCAAGTGAATCAAAGACCTTAATATAAAATGTGAAACTTTGAAACTGCTAGAATACATAGGCAGTATGTAGGTGTAGGAAAAGGACTTTTTAAATCAGACATCAGCTACTTGGGCATTAAGGTCAACAATCAATATGTGGGACCTTGTTAAGCTACAATGCTTCTGTGCAACAAAAATAAACACTCACTGAGTGAGAGAAAATCTTTAATGACCCAGTTATACCATTCCTTAGCACATACCCAAAGGATGCATTATACTGTAAAGACACCTGTACATCCATATTGGTTGCTGCTCTTTTCACAATACCTAAGAAATAAAACAATCTAAATGCCCCACAACCCCAATGGATAAGGAAAATGTGGTACATCTACACAATGGAATAATAACTCAGCAGTAAGAAAAGATGAAATTATGAAATTCACAAGTAAATGGATGGAACTAGAGAATGTTATACTAAGTGAAGTAACACAAAGGCAGAAAATCAAATGTCTTATGTCCTCCCCCATTTGTGAATTGTAGCATCAACCTTCTGTGCATGAGTATATATCATGAGGTAACACCAGGAGCAGATGAATTGGAAAGGATACATGGGGTTAAAGGAAAAGAATGAACCTGAAAGAGGGGGACAGTAAGGAAACAGATGCCACTAGGGGGGAGGTGGGGAAATATGGAGTGTTGTTGAGAGGCGAGGAGGGAGGGACATACAGGGTGGTATGGGGGGAGCAAGGGAATTCAGGAGAGGGGTAAGGTGGTGACATCGGGGGTACTAGGCCTGGGGAAGGAAGAGGAAGGAGAAGAATGGAAGACCTTGGGTGGCTAGGGAACCCAGAGTGTAATGTGATGCCCCCAGGACCCCATTAGAAATGCACATACCGGGGGCTGGAGAGATGGCCTAGCAGTTAAGAGCACCAACCTGCAAGAAGAGAGGCAATAAGGCCCTGCTGTCGAAGACCTGATGTTAACATGGGAAAGATGTATTGAGATCACACATGCAAGTATACAGATGGTCTCTGGAATACCAGAGAGTGTTACCAAAGGCCACTATACCAATAAAGCAAATATGGATCTCCTTGAGTCAAGCAAGACTCCTCCATCAGCACCAGCTACACCTCACCTGTCTGGAAATACTGTGCAGCAGAGGGAGCCATATGCCTGTATATCCCAAACCTAATTGGCTATTGGCTCTCTCCTTAGAGGAATAACCCACGGCCGATGCCACAAGCTTACACCCTCTAATGTCAGGAGATGTTATAAGCCACAGTAAGACCCTGTCATATTCAACAGGAAAAAAATGTAATTCATGGATTAACATACCATCCAAACATCTGTGTCTATACCAAAGTAACCTATGATAACAATTAATACTGTTTAAATACCTATATATCTAATTGCTTGTGCTTCATTAGTAGGATCGAAAGGTTATTCCTGGACAAACTGTCAGCCCATGAAAGAAAACAGCCAGAAGTGACAGATATCCCCAAGACAACAGCTCCGAGAAAGTAGACTTTTTTCTTCTGTCCCCCTGTGCCCCTTTTGTAAGGCTAGGGAAAAATCTGTGGAAGATGGGGGCGTGGTAGCATGATACGGCTGTATCGGGTTCGAACGGTCTGGAATCCTACAGCAATATAGTCTAGACACACTTTTGATCGACTTGATTGAACATACGAGCGCCCCCTGCTGGATGGTGGGACCAGGGGCTGTGTGCGTTTGGACACAACTGCTTGGAAATTAGTGGTTTCTACATGAAGGATTGCTTTTGTTACTCATAAATCTCACTTATTGCTTAAAAATGGGAAAAAAAAAAACTGAAATAAAGATGCAGGACAGTTATGGCAGAATGCATGATCTGGGATGGGGTGGGGTGGGATGGGGGGAAGGGAAGGGGAAACGTGCCTGAACTGAATTAGAAAATGATGTATGAAATACACAAAGCATCAATAAAAAAAAAACAAAAACAAAACAAAACAAAAAAAGAGCACCGCCCGCTCTTACAGAGGACCCGGGTTCGATCCCCAGCACCCACATGGTGGCCGAGAACCGTCTGAAACTCCAATTCCAGGAGAACTCCAGTTCCAGGGGAATCTGACACCCTCTTCTGACCTCCGCGGCCTTGCACGACACGGGTGTGCAGACTTGCATGCAGACAGTACATTCATACACATACATAAATAAATAAAAATAAAAAAAAAGAAATGCACATACCCTGTCTGAACATGAGTGCACAGATAGTTCAAACTGGGGGCTGTGTGGCAAGGAACACACTGCCAGACAGAAGATATTGCCCTTTGAATGGTTGGTGAGAGTGATCCAAGAGACTCACAAAAGAATGCAAGCTTTTGCCAAAGCTCTTGATTATCTACCAGAAATAGAAAATAGGACTCTACTCAAGACAGGACATACTTCAAAAATAGAACTTAGAGTAATAAAGCAGGAACTGACCTGGAAGCCTTCTACCTGAAGTTTAGCACTCATAATGCTAGCTAATGTGCACACTGCTAAGAGAGAAAATCAATCAGTGGTACAACCCAGGCCTAAAGCCTGAAAACCATAATGAGCTGCACAGGAAACTACCTCTATTGGTTCAGTAGTGGCACTGTTATCTGTGTAATTGGACTTGGAACCCTCTAAATGGAAGTGAACCCATGAGAGCCACTGTAAACTCAGCCAAATGCTCAGGGCTGGAGAAAACATAGATCCCAGAGAAAAGCCAGTGTCATATCTCTAGACAAATGAAATTTCTTATCATACACTAAATATGGAATCTTATATTTACAGATAAGAATACTGTGCACCACTCATCAAAGAAGCTTCTCTTTGCAACAGATGGAGGCTACTGCAGAATTCCACAACTGGTCAGACAGAGAAAATATATATCTGAAAGATGCCCAATCCTAGCAGACACATCTACATTTGAACTTCTACATCTAAGACTCATGGGACATCACAGAATGAGGGGCAGAGAGAAGACGAGCGCATCCCTCAATTTTCACAGTAAATCTTCCTTATGCAACAAAATGTGATGCAAACAGAAGGCCACAGCTAGCCAAGCTTCAGAGAATGGAGCCTCTCAAGTGTGTTGCTAGAAATTCCACCTCACCCAGCCATGGCTCAGTGACCACTGTGGAAGAGCCAGGGCTGGTACATGAATGTGCAGAAGCACTGGCTTACAGACTGCATGTGAACTCGTGGAAATGTTGGCATCAGGCACAGGACCTATGCCACCTCAGACAAGGGCTCAGAGTGCAGCAAGAAAAGTGGATGGTGGACTGGCCCCAGACTAAGAACTACAGGAGACTGATTACTACTGCTGGGTAAGAGAAAGCATCCCTTACCTAAGATTTCTAGAGGTGCTGACTAGACTCCAGTGGGTGGATTTGCACAGGACATCTGGGTTTAAAAGCTTGATTAATAGGGCTTAATTTGGATGATGTAACACATCAGTTCTTATAGGGGACTGGGATATACAGGTGCTCAATTTTATTAGGTGTCATTGTATGAGATGTAAAAAATGCTCAATAAAAAAAAAATAAACAGCTGGGCATGGTGGTACATGCCTGTAGTCCTAACACTTGGGAGGAAGAGGCAGGCAGATCTCTGTGAGTTCAAGGCCAGCCTGATCTACAGAGTAAGTTCCAGGACAGCTAGGTCTAAAGGGAGACCCTGTCTCAAAAAGACCAAAAAATAACAAAATAAAATAAAATAAAATAAAATAAAATAAACAAATAGTCATAACAACAAAATTACTTCCTGCTCTCATAGCCATGAACATAAACTCAAGTGCATGGTTAGATATGGTTCTGTTTATTGAAAGAAAGAATTAAAAGAAGGAAGAAAGGAAAGAAGGAAGGAGGAAGGAAGGAAGGAAGGAAGGAAGGAAGGAGGAAGGAAGGAAAGAAGGAAGAGGTACTTAACACCCACCCTACCCCTCACAAAGGTGGGTGTGGGTTATGAGGTCCATGAGTATGGATTTTGCTTTGCTGGTAAGTCTTCCAGATACTACCAGACCCTGAGCTGAAGCCGCAGGTCAGATTTCAATCATCATAGTTTCTCACATGCTATTCCTTGCTTTCTGCCAGACTATTTGGTGACAAGGAACCTGGTGTGTGTGGGGGTAAGAAATGGGATGGGACCAAAGCAGCACACTGATACACTAATTTGTAAGGTGTAACAGTCCACCAAGTCCAAACCCATAAGCAAACTGTGCCTCTGTTGTAGTCTGAACTCTTGCACGACCTTCGAGGCTTAATATTTTAAGAAAAGTTCATTACGACAAGTCAATGACAGTACTTTCAGTAGGTCAATAAATCATGGATGTGTCATATCACAGAGATGACAGCTTTGTGAAACCTCACAAGAGACCTGATATCACTTCCACAAAACAGCAAATACAGCTTCTTGGCACTTGCTACAATTTTAAGTCAAGGTTTTAAAATATGTTATTATTAATATTACTGAATGGGAAATTTTCATAGATGAGACACTGAGAAACAAAACTTTTGTTTAGTTCAAAGTTTAGTGTGAATTGAAACACAGTATCACATGAGGGTTTCCAAAAGCAGTGTCTCCCAGCACGCTCCAGCTTCCTCTTATGACTGTCAATATTCTAGCTGTTCCTTTTGATTTGCTATTATCAGAGGGTCAGGGGGAGACCCAAACCATATGAAAAGTAGGAGAAAAAGGTTTCAAAGCTTTTATTCCTGGCATCTCTTCAAGCATATGGAAAGAGAGGAGATGTTAATTTTTAATAGTGTTTAGGCCATGGTTGAGTAGGAATTGGAGGCTGACCTAACCTTGTTTTGTTACTTTCATGCTGAAAACTCCCAAGCAGCTGTCAAAGCAAGGTGGCAGATGTTAGCATGAAGGGTACAGAGGCAACAGCTTACTCTGCTTTCCAAACTGAATATTACCCCCCCCCGTGCCAACATTTTTCTGTTCTTTCACAGAGAAGGCATAAAAATAGAAGGATTAAGAAATAATAATAAACCCTGATGTGTGAGCAGTACTTTCCAGTTTATAAGATGCTTTACATATTTTGTCTCATGTGGTCTTCAAATCCACTTTCAGCAAAAGGCAGTCTGGACTCTGCTATAAATCTGCTCACACAGAGGGGAAGGCTTAGGGTGGTAGAGAAACTTGTCCTCAAACCTACGGTGGAAACGGGACAGCAGCCCAGCCCCCATGGTCAGGTCGACCTCCCCCACTATATTTGCTTATCTAACTTTTCATCTTGTTCCGATTTCTTTTCTTCCAACCAATGTTAACGAATTATAAAGGATCCCCAGAATATAAATATAATAAGCTACATTTGCAGCCCTTCCCACTTGATTATTCATTCATAGTAAACTTGGTAATGAAGCATTTCTATCCAGGACTATGTCCGGTCACAGTGGAATCCAGCACTTTGGAACCATGGTGCCTCAGAGTTTTCCTGATCCTGACCTCAGAGAAGGCTCTTTCTGTCCTGGAAGTCCAGTGTTAGAGTCCAGGGAGGGCTTGGTGTGAAGGACGCTTGGCAAGGTGAGGGAGTTAGTGCCTTTCCCTTAGCTCCTGGGAGATATTGATAAAGTGTTCAGTGACAACCTTGTCACCCAAAATTGTTCTAATGGTTACCAAATTAAGACAGGTCCTTGGACTCCATGGCTTTTTTTAAACTCCTTTTTTTAAGTTAGCATACAAAGGAATGGGCTCCATAATACATTTTAAAACATATGCTTCCCTATACTTTTTTATCGACCATGACTTTTGAACACAGAGGACAAAGGAGGAAAAGCAGAAGTAATGTTACCATACCAAGACACAGCTTGAAAAAAAAAAAACCCAGTGACAAAAATAAAGGTCAGTGTACTGACATTCCCAACTTACTCCACCAAGCTGCTGTTATGAGTCCTTTGCCCTCTAGAACTGCTATAGGAAGTCATTTCACATCATACTATAAATGACTGCAAATGATGTTAGCCCATCCCACCATCCCACCATAATAATCCCATCTGAGCCCACCAGAGTTAAAGCCCAGCCTCAGTTTCTATAGCTTCTCCTCTTTATATGGTGACAGATTCCTCTACTTTGATTTCCTTTCTGGGCCTAACTTGGGCAACAACCTGAAATGGACTTAGCATCTAACTGTCAACAGGAGGGCCTGCCAAATCTGTGCCTGAAGAGAAATAAACCTGAATTGGTCAAGAGGTGAGGAGCACAGGCATTGCAATTTCATCCTCACAAGATCCTTCCAGGAGCTCCATAAAGCAGCCAAATCTAAACAAAGGCAGCAGAACTCGAAGAGTAAGAGGCAGCATAAAAATGGAGCAAGCACAATAAAGGACTCAGGGTTTAAAGGTACCTACTTGACCAGCTCACCTGACCCAGCCCAGTGTGGCCTGTGAGCTGGAACACCCAGGTCTCACTGCTATCCCCCCCAACTCCCTTCCTCAGCCAGATGCTGCACTGGCTTACCTGTTTCTCTGGATGCACATCTGTGATATGGAAATGGAAACATATATTCTGCACAGCTGCTGTTGGTCATGTCCAAGGTTTGGAGTGTGTACACAGCACAGCAGGTAAGAATCCGTGAGGCAACCAGGAAAGGTCTGTCTCTGCCTCCTGCTAGTTACAGCCCTTTGCTTCTGTTATAGTTGCTCTCTCAGCCCAGGCTTTGAAAAGGAGGGCATCATTATACTATCTTTATGGGAATGGATGTGTACGCTTACCATATCACAGACATAAAAGTCTTTAGTGTAATGCCCAGTTTAGAATAAGCTCTCAATAAATGGTTTAAAAAAAAAATAAACAGGGGATGGAGAGATGGACTAGCGGTTAAGAGCGCCAACTACTCTTGCAGAGGACCCGGGTTCAATCCCCAGCACCCACATGGCAGCTGAGAACCGTCCATAACTCCAATTCCAGGAGAACTCCAGTTCCAGGGGAATCCGACACCCTCTTCTGATCTGCGCGGCATTGCATGACACGGGTACGCAGACCTCATGCAGACAGTACATTCATACACATAAAATAAATAAATAAGTAAAAATTTAAAAAGATACATTTGCATACATATATTTTACTTTTGTTCTGAGACCCAAGTAATAATGAATGCAAGCTGAACCATGTGGTAAAAACTTATAATTATAGCTACTCAAAAGGCCAAGTGAGGAAGATAACAAATTCAAGGCCTGCCTGAGCTACAGACTAAGATCAAGGCCAGGTTGGACAACTTAATAAAGGCTTACTAAAAAACAAAAGCAAAACTAGGGCTTGGGAAATGGCTCTCAGATAGAGCACATGGCCAGATGTGCCTGCTGTTACTGCATAACTAGTTTCCAGAGTTGTAAGTCCCAGAGTGATAGGAGACAGGTGAACAGTCTTGAGGCCAATTGCAGATTAAGCCAAGTTCAGCTACACGTAGATCAGCCAGCCCATAGGTATGTGAACAATAACAACACTTATTCCTGCATGCGGTTAGAATGTCAGATTTCTGTAAATGGGCATTAGAGCAGCACTGGCAAACAAACAACAAATCGCCTCCTCGTTAGTGGCAATCATGTCCGGAACTTAAGTCTAAGAGACAGGAAGTATCTCCCGCTATGACTGCAACATCCTCCCAGCTTTTGACCATAAAAAACCCTGGGTTATTCCTGATGATTCTCCCAAAGCCTTGAGTGAGTTTCTAGCAACTGCTTCAGACCCTGTCTCCAGTCAAAGTCAGTTCAGTTCAGCAGACTCCACATTACATAACCAGGGGCCCTAAAAAGCAGATTTAATAATTTCTAAAATGGCCAAGATCCAGAGGTGAAAGAAATGAAGGAAACACAAAGACAAACTTGTAAGAGTGAAAGAACTTCTAGTGCTCTCCTCTGCATCTCCATCTCTTCACTCACCAAGAAACCAGGGGTCTCCTCACCACATGGACATGTGTGAAAATCTTCCCAAGCAAGAATCCACTATGTATAGTGGGGTTAACTTTTTTTTTAATTTTTTAAATTTATTTCTGTATGTGTATGAATGTACTGTCTGCATGCAGGTTTGTGCACCCATGTCGTGCAATGCCGCGGACATCAGAAGAGGGTGTCGAATTCCTTTGGAACTGGAGTTCTCCTGGAATTGGAGTTTCAGATGATTCTCAGCCACCATGTGGGTGCTGGGGATCGAACCCGGGTCCTCTGTAAGAGGGGTCGGTGCTCTTAACTGCTAGTCCATCTCTCTAGCCCCAGTGGGGTTAACTTTAAATCTTAATCTTCTCCTGCAGATATTTTCATAGCATATCTACATTAAAAAGTAGAGTAAAATATACTCCTGTAACAACAACAACAATAATCATAGTATGCAAGGAAAGTTGATCAGTGATGTTCTTGGGAGAGGAAAGGGAAAATGTCCACAAATTCCTGAAAAAGCTCCATCTTTTAGAAAATAAACATTGAAAGCATATCCAATTAAGCATTGTGCATATCCAAGGTATTCCTTAAAGGATAATAGAATACCTGTCATTTGATTATAATGGTCATAATTTTGAAGATGTGTAACTGAGACACAGGGAGAAAATAGTAATGATGACTATCTCTCAAAAAAAAAACCTACTTTCTAGAAAATTTTGCAAGACATTAGGATAGGTAAGAGTTCTAATCTTAGAGATTATATACTACAAACCCCTGCAAAGCTCAGAAAATAAAACTTTCAAAGTACTGGTGATTGGAAATCTACCAGGTAAAGTTTCAAATCTTCATCATAAATGCACTCACTTCTACCTAATCAATAGATTGACTTATTCTCCGCTCTTGCTTTTTCTCCTTCCCAGGACCAGGTGGTATCATCGTCATGGCATCACTGAAAGGGAGAGATTGATGGTTAGTGAGGCAAATTACCCTGGAGTAACCTGAGATGGAACTAAAGTACAATCATGCCTGCTGACTCCCTTCCCACTGCACAGGAAATAGCAATCCAGAAAAGTCTTCCCCAGAGTCAATATTTAATAGATGACTAGATGCTGTCATTGGGAAAAAACAACAACAACAACAACAAAACCTAGTCCTTCCATACTATGAGGACATGTGCTGGGTCGCAGTGACTTATTCCTAACTTCAGAACATTTTAGGAATGATGGATGAGTGAATGAATTAATGTATTGTAGTATTCAGCTGTGAGGCGTACACTCTATCAGTGTATATTTAGTGCCTGTTTAGAATTCCAGGTTCCGGGCTGGAGGGATGGCCTAGCAGTTAAGAGCACTGACTGCTCTTGCAGAGGACCCAGGTTCGATCCTCAGCGCCCACATGGCGGCCAAGAACCGTCTGAAACTCCAATTCTAGGAGAACTCCAGTTCCAGGGGAATCTGACACCCTCTTCTGACCTCCGAAGCATTGCACGACACGAGTTCACAAACCTGCATGCAGACAATACATTCATACACATACAGAAATAAATAAAATTTAAAAAAAATTTAAAAAAAAGAATTCCAAGTTCCATATTTCTGAAAGAACATGGGGTTATCTACTTGACCTGAGAGGGAGCACTCAGTTGACCCTGTGCTGGCTACGGACAAAGTGATGATGGCAAGTGCCATTGTTTCAGGAAAGATCAGGGAGTGTAGGAGAAGCTGGCATTTTATTTCGGCTGTAGTCTGTTCTAGGGGCTCAAGCCTCAAAATCTGGTCCCCAAAGAGAAGTAGCACATATCTTTTATACCTTATGCTCTGGGTTACAGTGAGAAGGGAACTTACATATTGGTTGGCTATCAAGAAAGTCTTTAAACCAGGAAAACTAATTTTTAAAAATTCCTCTGTCTGAAAGTCATTGCAAAAGCTATGTCTGAGACAAACGGAATTTTGGATGTTGTATTAGGACACAGGCAAGTACACTTACCTGTGTCAGTCCACTAACCACAAACTTTTGTCAACTGAACTTTGCTGACAGAGACAGAGGAGGAAAACAGGATTAAAACCCACATTTTCCTTAAATACTCCATCACCATTGCCTCTGTTAATAGTATGGAAAGAAGCTACTCACACCAATGAGACCCTCAAACAAGCAAACTAAGCAAGGCTATCAATTTTAATGTCAACCGTGTTTCATAAATTAAACTAAGGACAAGATTAATGACAATATTTATTTTTAAAATCCCTCTATCTCATCTATTTAAAAAATCCAAACTAGGGGCTGGAGGGATGGCCTAGCGGTTAAGAGCGCCGACCGCTCTTGCAGAGGACCCGGGTTCGATCCCCAGCACCCACATGGCGGCCGAGAACCGTCTGAAACTCCAATTCCAGGAGAACTCCAGTTCCAGGGGAATCTGACGGCCTCTTCTGACCTCCGCGGCATTGCATGACACGGGTGCACAGACTTGCATGCAGACAGTGCATTCATATACATACAGAAATAAATAAAATTAATAAAAAAAATTTTAATAAAAATAAAAAAAATAAAAAATCCAAACTAATTTTGAAACTCAGAATTGCCTTCCCTGAAAAATGAAGGCAGTAAGCAGGTACGTACGGGTGATGGAGGTGATTTAGAATGTGATCTGCAGGGTCATTGAAAGGTTAGTGTGACCAGATGAAAACATCTTAGAAGCAGAAAGTGGTTTTCATGAAAATGTGCACTCTTCAGAGACTTCAACATCTTGGGCTTACCAAGTGTGTGCAACAGAAGTGAAACTTGTGAGAAGCAAATGCAGATTTTTATTTGCAACCTTAAGTTATCCCATATGTTTAAAGAGTGATTTGTTACATGGTGGCTAGGAAGATGAACTAATTTGGCTGCTTTCTGAAAAGAGAAAGGGAAGAAGAGATGGGTGGGCTGGATTTCTGTGCTATAACTTGGCTTGAGGGTGAGGCAACAGCAAATCATTAGAGGTCAGAAGTGTCCTGGTTGGACGAAAAAGTATAGCAGGAGCAGTAGTGAAAAGAAGCAATAGAGGGGCTGGAGAGATGGCCTAGAGGTTAAGAGCGCCGACTGCTCTTGCAGAGGACCCGGGTTCGATCCCCAGCACCCACATGGCGGCTGAGAACCGTCTGAAACTCCAACTCCAGGAGAACTCCAGCTCCAGGGGAATCCGACGCCCACTTCTGACCTCCGCGGCATTGCACGACACGGGTGCACAGACTTGCATGCAGACAATACATTCGTACACATACAGAAATAAATAAAATTAATAAAAAAAAAAGAAAAATTAAAAAAAAAGAAGCAATAGAAAGGAAGGAAGAAGATAAAAAAAGGAAAAGAGAGACAAGTAATTGCCAGCCAATAGAATGCACAGCAACAAATAGCAAAGGCATAGGGCAGGAAGAAGAGGATGGAAAAGAAATTTGGTGACCAAAATTTCAGCAGAAAGAAGTATACACACAAAGTACAAAACTTCAACTTTACAGAAGAAAATAAAGTGAAAGAAACAGTAAGACAAGGAAAGGCAGTGAGAGAACCCAAGATAAATTACAAAGGAGGCTGAAATAAGACTTCAAGTATGTAGGGAAAGGGAGTCAGGAAAATAGCAAAAGAAATTTATAGCCAGAAGACGCAAAAAAGAAAACAAAATTCTCTATGTGATTGTTCACAGCAGACGGGGTGGGACAGTGGCCGGTGCCAGAAACGGACAGGAAAACGTTTGGTCATGGATAAACTGCAGTGTTTGCAAGCTTCGGAAAATTCCAGAGGGCAAAAAATGGCATCCAGCCTGAAAGAAGCAAGTAGAAGGGAATTTAGAAACCTTCCACAGGGCTTTGGACAAACCAGAAAAGAAGAGGCAGGCACCGTCCTGCACAGGCGGCAGGACATCACCTGGGGATAATGCACGACCCAACCTTGGGTTGTCATGTGATGTCTGAATGTCCAGGAATGAAGCCCATTCCCTTTGAGAAGCAGGTCTTCCAGTGTCTGTAATAAAATGACTGATGTCTGGACCTCACGAAGGCCAGTTCTCATTCTGGGCTGTAGCTGTGGCCATAGCACAGCTAAGTGCTCACAATAACTTTTGAGCCTCCAGCTCTAGGAGATCTCCAAGAAACTCCCCAGGGAAACATCACCAAGACGAACAGCAAGTCATCTCGACGGAGCCAGAGGCTGCGCACCAAGCTCACTCCCACACACACTGCACTTCCAGGTCTCCATCTCCTTTTAACTTATTGAATTTTTCTATACTGTGACACCTGAACAAGCTGCTGTCAATGAATTCTGAAAATATCTGAGAAACAAAGGCTGGAAGAAAGATAAGAAAAGGTGCAAAATGTAGAGGAGAGAAATAAGGGAGAAACTGTTCATTTTTCTGGGATAGCCCCAGGGCCAAGAAAAAGATAAAGTACACTGTTCTGCTTGAGGAAGAAAGGTGAGGGGGGAAATCAGAGAGAGAGAGAGAGAGAGAGAGAGAGAGAGAGAGAGAGAGAGAGAGAGAGACATCTGATGAAATGCAGACAGAGGAGTCAACAGGATTTTAAGGCTGAAGAAATGGTTTGGAGGGCAGAGTTGAAAATGAAGCAGTCCTGGACAGGGAGGAGTAGGGGGTAGGAAGACCTCAGACAGTGTCAAATAAAGAGACTTGAAGCTTAAAACTGAAGAGAAAGGCCGGGGATGGTGGCACACACTAATCCCAGTACTCAGGAGGTAGAAACCAGCAGAGCTCTGCGTTCAAGGCCAGCCTGATCTACGTGGTAAATTCCAGGCCAGCTGGAGATACAGAGAGACCATATCCAAGGACCAGAAAACAGGAAGAACTGAAAAGAAGCAAATCATTGAATGTATACACTTGGATTCAAAGGGTCTTTGAGATAAGAACCCCTGGTAACAGGAGGGACGGAGCTTCTCTGACAGCAAGGAGGAGAGACATTGGGATGATAATAACCAATAAGCACACTGATCTATGGCAATAAACAGGGAGTCTGTAAGCATGAAAAAATATTTCTCGGCAGGAAAAGACAACACACACACACACGCACGCACGCACGCGCGCACGCACGCACACACACACACACACACACACACACACTTCTGTATAAATAAACCAGTTTAGGATAAGTGTGGTGGTTTATTTCTGGAAAGTCCCAAGTGTTGATCCAACTCTGAAGACCCATGTGTTAAAGACTTAATTCCCAGTTTGGTAGAATCTTTCAGAGATGGTGGAAGCTTAGTGGAAGTTCTTCAAGCCATTTGGGCTGTGCCCTCAAAAGGGCATGTGAGACCACATTCTTTTTGAGAACTTCTTGCCTCTTTCTCACCTTACCATTAGATGAAGAGGTCTAATAGTTACTTTTTACTGCAACCCTGCCAAGAAAACTTAAGAAAAGGATCTATTTTAGCCTGTGGTTTTGTAATGTGGTAAGCTTTGGTGGTCTGAAACTCAGTTCTGTTTACAGAACTGTTTGTTACATTTATGCAATCCAAGAAGCAGAGAGAGCTCTTAGCAAGAACTCAGGCTAGGCTAGAACCCATCCCCTAGTCTTCTTAGCAAGAACTCAGGCTAGGCAAGAACCCATCCCCCAATCCTCTTAGCAAGAACTCAGGTTAGGCTAGAACCCATCCCCCAATCTTCTTAGCAAGAACTCAGGCTAGGCTAGAACCCATCCCCCAATCCTCTTAGCAAGAACTCAGGCTAGGCTAGAACCCATCCCCCAATCTTCTTCTGCCACTCTTAGCAAGAACTCAGGCTAGTCTAGAACCTTTCCCCCAATCCTCTTCTGCCAGTCTAGCCTCCCCTTTTCAGATGCTCCAACCTCACAGAATAGCTCCACCACCTGGGACCAAGTGTCCAGACGCATGCACTTATGAGGGATATTTCATATTCAAACTAAAGCAACAGATTTTCAGTGCTGGGAAGAAAAGACACAGAGCTAAGAAAGGGAAATGGCTGAATTTTAGACAGAAAATTCCCAAGTGGAACCTGAAATCAGTCTTTCATCAGGTGGTTGATGTGCTGGATTGCTTCATTTGTCAAGTCGACACAACTGGGTAGAGAGATCGTCAGTTGAGGAATTGTCTCCCTTGGACTGGCCTGTGGCCATGTCTGTGGGCATTTTCTTGATTGTTGAGTGATGTGGAGGACCCGGCCACCATGGGTGGAGCCACCCCTGGGCAAGTGGTCCTGTGTTGTTTAAAAAGCAGGCTGAGCACAGTCAGAGGAGCAGACCAGGAAGCAGTGTCCTCCCTGTTCTGTGCTCCAGGTTCCTGCCCTGAGTTCCTGCCTCAGCTTCCCTCAGTGATGAATGGTGACCTCTGGGGGTATAAGATAAAACACACACTTTCCTCCCAAACTGTCTTCTGTCAGTGTTTTTTATCATAGCAATTGAATGCTAACGAAGACAGAAGTTGATATCAGGATCATGGACTATTGCTGTGACAGACTCGACCATGTTGTTTTGGGGAGGATTGTGGATGCATTTGGAACACTGGGCTAGAAAACCCATTGAGTGTTCAGAGTTTAGTGAAATATTACTATGGAGCTTGGAATAGTTTTGCTGAAATAGGTGTAGATGATGAAGGCCTTGCCTGTGAAGCTTCAAAGTGAAGTAAAGACTAACAAGGGCTCTCTGTGAGAGAAGTGAAATACTTTGTGCTTTACTGAGACAATTGCTGCTGGTTAGCTGTGGCTGAAAATCAGCTGTAACAAGAAACCAGCATGATTGATGTCAGGTCTTCTGGGAAGTATTCACTTGGAGTTGGCACACAGAACCTGTGGTCCAGAGTGGGCCCGAGGCTCTGTCTCAAGCTAGAAGCAGGCCTTGGTAATATGTAAGAGTCTCCTACATTGTACTGGTTTTGATGCCATGAAGGTATCATGGAGAGGATCTGGTGTTAGCATTATGTGAGGCTGGAAGAGTCCTTGGTGAAGATGCGGCCTTGACTGCAGCAAAGACCCCAGCATATCAGAGAGGCCAGGACCATGGGCTTACAGGACAAATGGTGTGTGGTGCAGGCGGCAGAGCCAGAGAAGTGGAGATGCCTGAGCCCTTTGGAGCCCAGAAGATGGTGAGTACAGCCCAGCAGTCCATTCCTGAACTACTTTGCTGGACTTAGGTTTTGCTTAAGTATGCCTGATTCTTCTCTTTTGAAATAAGGCAATATTTAACTTGTTCTTGATTGTACAGGAGCCCACAGTTAAAAGACTTTTAAAAAAGACTTTGAACTTTTAAAGCATTTGTATTTTTCAGAGACCATGATGTGAGACATTTAAAGTTGTACTGTTTATGTTACAATATAAATATTAACATGAGATCTTGGGGATAAGAAATGGAAAGGTTGTGGTTTGATAGTGATGTTTGTATGTCAAGTTGACAAGGGATCAATTGTGCTAGACAGCTTCAGTTGTCAGCTTGGCACACCTGGGTAAAGAGAACCTCAGTTGAAGAACTGTTTCCATTGGACTGGCCTGTGATCACATCTGTGGAGTAATCTCTTGATTGATGAATGATGTTGGAAAGACCAGCCCACTGCAGGTGATGCCACCCCTGGGCAAATGGTCCTGTGTTTTATAAGAAAATACAGGCCAAATGAGCAGGCCAGTAAGCAGCACACCCCATGGTCTATGCCCCAGGCTCCGGCCTTGAGTTCCTGCCTTGGTTTCCCTTGATGATGGACTGTGTTAGAAGACAAATAAACATTTTCCTCCCCAAGTTGGTCTTAGTCAGTGTTTTTATCACAGCAGAAAGCTGACCAAGGCAGAAGGAAGCCTTTGAAACTTGATACCAAAAGGCATATTACTGTAGTATTCTAGTTGTTTGGCACCATAAAATTTTATTGTTAAAACTATAAATTTTATACAAGAATGATTATGAACCCATCACAAATAAGTGAGAATAGATTTTCAATGCTTTATTCACTAACTTGATTTAAAAAAAATCCTTAGCTTAATCTAATCAATCCATTAATAAGGAAATTAGCCCATAATTCTCTTTTTGTAAAAAATGTCATTTATTCAACTTTACAATATTACAGGGAAAGAAAGAGAATATGTGGTCACTTAACTTATCTTCTACTAAAGGGAATGTCAGAATGACTTTATAGCTTTCTTATCAAGAGAGCCCAAGGCTGTTCTCCCTCCCGTATAGGTGGCCTTGCTCGCTGCACACTCTTCAGCCAGAAATGTCTCCTACCACATTATTTTTTAAAATTTGGTGTGAGGCGAAGACCAGGATTGTTTTTTTCTCCTAGTTTGTAGTTAGGAAAATGGAGTTTATGAAGAAGAAGAGGTGAGATCAGTGTTAAATAAATTAGTATGAAAAGGGAATTGTCCTATAATCTAAGAATTGGTCTTAATAAAATAATGTTCCTAGAAGGTCTTCCATGTCCTCTGCCCTTAACCCTGATCAGGCTATGCAAGTAGGTGGGAGCAGTCCACCTGGATGTTCAGTCCTAGATCTCCAGCTACTTTTTTTTTTAATTTTATTTATTTTTGTATGTGTATAAATGTACTGTCTGCATGTAGGTTTGTGCACCCATGTCGTGTAATGCCGCGGAGGTCAGAAGAGGGTCTCAGATTCCCCTGGAACTGGAGTTCTCCTGGAATTGGAGTTACAGACGGTTCTTAGCCGCCATGTGGATGCTGGGGATTGAACCCGGGTCCTCTGCAAAAGCAGTGGGTTCTCTTAACCACTAGGTTATCTCCCCAGCCCCCTCCAGCTACTTTTTGTATTACAGTAGCAGGAGAAAACTCTGGTCAAGAAAATAAGATTTCTAGAATAGTTGGACCCTAACTTTCTAGTTTTGTGGGGTCAATTACCTGGTCACAGCACCACCCCTGGGAAGAAGGGGTCATCTTAAGTCACGCTAAAGAGTTAAGTAGATTACCTGGTGTGTTAATGAGATGGTGAGCTTTTGCTGCCTGGAATCTCTGCCCACTGGTGCAGTGCTTATGCAGCAGGCCACAGACTTCTAGCTTTCAGCAAGCCTGGCCACTTTCCTGAAGAATCAGTAAGTCTGCCCACTTTCCTGAAGAATTTGGAAGAATTAAGATAATGTATCCTCTCTTCTTCATTGTGTCTGCTTTCTTAACCATGCTTTCTCTAATGCTAACCCAACACTTTGGGCCTTTCCACTCTTTCTTTTTTTTTCCCCTCTTTTATTTGTTTATTTTTTAAGGGATTCTACAATATAATAACACAGTTGTTTTCAGATAACATTGATGTTACTCAGTTTGCCATACAATTAGGTAATTAATGCATTTTTTTGAAGTGAGCCAAATTATTAAGCATAAGCAATGAATGTAAGTAACATTCATGTAAAACCAATTTGCAAATATCTATGTCCAGATTTTGAACAACCCAAGGTTCCCATTGTCCAGTTGGAGATGCTTGTATGCACAGGCATGTTGATCAAATAGGAGTCCAGTCTACATTGCTGTAGTCTCACGATTCACCCCAATCTCTCTGCAGCCCTTACATTCTTCCACTCTTTCTTTAAACCTATTCCAGCACATGTCTGACTCTGTGCAGGCTCGGAACCAGTCTGACCTCACGGGTTTTTTCCTTCTCCCCTCCTTTCTCCTCACCTGCCCTGAGGATTTTTCTTTAAACCTTAATGAAATTATTCTAAAGCTTCCATTTGAGTCCATTCTTAATTTTTTTATGAATGAAACTAAAGCTCTAATAAGGAATCCTGTTACCCCTCTATCATATGGACAGCTACTTTTTTAATTTTTAAAATTTATCTGCATGGATGTACGGGTCACACTGCATGCATGTGTGGAGATCAGAGGACAACTTAATAGAGATAGTTCTCTCCATCCACCATGTGGGTCCCTGGAAGCGAAATCATTGCTTCACAAGTGTCCTTTCCCTCCAGCCATCTCGCAGGCCCTGGACAGCTAGATTTTTAACTCATCTGGAATGGTATCCCAGGGAAAGTAATCTGCTATATTTGAAAAACTCAAGACTGGCAATATTCTCTCTGATTCTTGCCTGATTACTTGAAACCCAACATGGCTTTCCAGTTCAACCCAGTTTCTACTCACCCTTTTTGGTACCCAGTTTGCCTGCTAAACTCATGCTGTGAATATTTGTATTGAAGAAGTATCCCCAGCTGAGTGGATGTTTAAGCCTCTCAGGATAGAAATCAGATGCAATCATAGACTGGTTGTAAGGTGACAGAGAAGTCAAAGTTTATTCTAGAAGAAAAGTGCAGCAGGCTGCTGCATAGGCAGAGCAGCCAGGAACATTTTATGGGGAAGGGTTTGAATATTCATGCTTTTTCTGGGAAGAGTTTTGAATATTCATGCTTTTTTCAGGAAAGTGGGGAGACTTTATTGCACATGTGCTGATTTGCACAGGATCAAATGTGCTTTCCTTATGTAATGGCTCCCTCTTGACAGAGATTTTACTAAGCTAGCATATTAGCATGGAGGAATAATGACGCTCCAGGATAGTCCTCAGTCAGCTGCCATCTTGGTGGTCACTGGTCTCAACAGTTTGCCTTCAGGCTGCTGTCACTGTTCACTTGCATGTCACTTCTGCCACATCTGTCAGTTTTCTAACAGAGATTTAGGGCACCTGGGCACACTGCACAGTGTCCACTGTTTTGCTCTTTTGCTCTAGGAAGGCTGAGAATGTAGGTCACAATGGCCCTCCTGTTGTCAGTGCTCACTGTGTGTTTAAAATCCATAGCCACAGACCCAGACAGCAAGGCCACACCTCCCTTTCAATTGCAGAACAAAACAAACTTCTGTTTTTAACATTACTTGACAAATCAAATTAAGGAATTGCATTGTCATTTCTAACTTAGCTGTGTATGTTCTTTTCTTATTTTGTTGGTATACTATCTTAATCTCACTATTGATAGTCTTGCTAAAAATTATATTATGGAATATTTATTTTTTAATTGCTTCTTTCAAAAAGCCAGTGTATTTTATTATGACATGATGAAGGTTACATAAATGAGCTAACTTGTAATGTTTGTTATCAACATTTAGCTTGAAAAATAATACTAGGTCTTTTGAAAGTAATGACATGAAATTTCTTGGAGTGATTTGATAATTTATTGTAAATACTACCAGCAAGAAGGAAGACAAGCAAGTGCACTGAGATGCTACATTCATTATCAAACCTCATTCTTTATATTCAAGGGGAAAATGGAAGAGAAAACAGCTTAAGCCTCAACCCACAGTGTCCTTACTCCACCAAGCCAAGGAAGTACTGGAGACATTTGCTGGAGTCGAGGCTCCAGAAGCCAAAACCAGCTCCAGTCACACAGACATGATCATGCTTGCATCTCATGAGGGCCACATTCATAGTCACCACATGCTTTTTGAATGGCAGGGACTTTTAATTCTGATTTAAATATATAATGTTATATATTGAGAGTTTATAGCAACGGTTAGCACCACAGTAGATCATAACTCTTTTTTTTTTTAATTTTTTTTTTTATTTATCTTTGTATGTGTATGAATGTACTGTCTGCATGCAGGTCTGTGCACCCGTGTCGTGCAATGCCGCGGAGGTCAGAAGAGGGTCTCGGTTTCCCCTGGAACTGGAGTTCTCCTGGAATTGGAGTTACAGACGGTTCTTAGCCGCCATGTGGGTGCTGGGGATCGAACCCGGGTCGTCTGCAAGAGCGTTGGTGCTCTTAACCGCTAGGCTATCTCTCCAGTCCCCGATCATAACTCTTATAAACATAACTTTTCCAACTTATTGTTACCTCAAACACATATTCCACAGCAGGTTGCAGGCTAGAAGGATTACACGATTTACAGGGCCTGATGAGAAAGTAAATGTGACCCCCATCCAAGGTTATGAAAAATTTCAAGATGCTGACAGTACACATTAAATGAATGAGAAGTTATGGGTTCAGTCCTGGACTCAGCACCCACGCCAAGTGGGAAGTCCTCCTGGACTCAGCACCCAAGCCAAGGGGGAAGTCCTCCTGGATTCAGCACCCAAGCCAAGGGGGAAGTCCTCCTGGACTCAGCACCCAAGCCAAGGGGTAAGTCCTCCTGGACTCAGCAACCAAGCCAAGGAGGAAGTCCTCCTGGACTCAGCACCCAAGCCAAGGGGGAAGTCCTCCTGGACTCAGCACCCAAGCCAAGGGGGAAGTCCTGCTGGACTTAGCACCCAAGCCAAGGGGGAAGTCCTCCTGGACTCAGCACCCAAGCCAAGGGAGAAGTCCTCCTGGACTCAGCACCCAAGCCAAGGGGGAAGTCCTCCTGGACTCAGCACCCAAGCCATCTGAACAAGCTGCCCATCTGGGAGGCCCACAGACACTAAAAAATAAATAAGTTTTTTTTTAAGCATTAATTCTTCCTTTCAGAAGTATAAAACTCTTTAAGCCTTTCTAGATCTGGCTGTCTGTCAGACAGCTTATATACCTAAAAATCTAACAAGCCATACAAAAGGGAATCAGCTTCCTTTCCAAGAAGCTTCTGGTTGCTGCCTCCTTATTGTGACAGGCCTTTCTTCTTCCCTCCCCAACCAGAGAAGAGTTGCTCAGGCATTAACTATTAGGGGACAACTAATCAAGGAAATACCTTTTTTAAAAATATTTTTTACTGAGCATATTTCATACATTTCATACAATAGTTCTTAATCAAATTTAGATCCCCCTCCCATTCATATCATTTACTTGATGCAAGTTCACCCTCTGGAGACGATTCAGCCTATCTGGAGATCCAAAGGAAGGTCTATTTCCCTTACCCATACATAATCAGTTCCCAACAGTCCTCAGGGTGGGGCAGGCCCACCACTCTGGGCCCTTGTCTGGTTCAGTTGGCATGGGTCCTGTATTTGATGGTTTTTGTTGTTGTTGTTTGGTTTGGTTTTTGGAAACAGGGTCTCTTTGTAGCCTCAGCTGGCCTGAAACTCCATATGGACACCAGGGTGGAGGTCCTCCCACCTGACCTCCCAATTTCTGGATCGAAGGCCTGTCCCACCACACCCATCTGGAAATAAGTTTTTAACTTCAAGGACAGACTGAGTAAAGAAATGGAGTCTGTCACTTTCAGGAGAAGAAAACTGACTAAGAGAAAATAGAAAATAAATTTGCTTCTCACCAAAGAAACAAACAAACAAACAAACAAAACAAAACAAAACCAAAACAAAACAAAAAAAAAGACTTGAAAGTTTCAAGTGAGACACTGAAGAAAGAGCACAGTCTTGGTGACACTGGGAGTGGACGCAATTTCTAAACTCACCTCCCCATGTGTTTAGTGGATGCTGGGAGGCACGGCTGGGCAGAAGACCTGCTGTGTCAGCGGCTGCTACTGTTTTCTGGTCTTTCCACAATTTTCTGGTTCTATGACATTCTATTTATCGGGAGGCTCAACATAGTTACTGGCTCTAAGGGAATTGTGTAACAGGACTTCAGGCACAGTCAGATTTCTTGGAGCTGCTGTTTAGGGGTTGGTTTGCTAGTATAAGCAGAATTAAGATGACAGCCTGTAGTCAACAAGCCAGATGTGGTCATTTGTCCTCAGAAAGTCAAATGATTGGTCCCAAATTAATAGTGAAAAGCAGAAAAAGGAGAGGTATTCAACATGGTCGCATTGGGATGGGGAACAAAGTGATCTGAGCACTCCCCAAATTTGTCTACAGGGTCCTGACAGGAAAGTAGGGTTCAAATAGACCTCAAGAGATGTGTGCATGGCCAGGCTGTCAGGTCACAGGGTGATCCCCTGCCCACCAGTCTTGGGTTGTTCTGAGTCTCTCTGGCCAGGTATCTACAGGCTTTAAATTTTCCCCCAGGGAACAGCTTCCTCCTTCACCAGAGAAGTTCCTCCTCCCACTGGGTGGTGCCTTGCCTGGGCAGGTGGTCCCCAGTTGTACAAGAAAAGTGGGGGAACAGGCAGGCAGCAGAGAGCACCGAGGAAGCAGCGTCCTCCTCCACCTCTGTTCCGGCTCCTGCTGTGACTGCACTGGCTTCACCTGTGTTATGGACATGAAATAAATCCTTTCCTCCTCAAATTGTTTTTGGTTAGTGTTTTCTAACAGCAAAGGAGAAGCAAACTAGGACCCAATTTTGTGTCTGATGTAACATTCTTTTGACTATCAAATGAAACCTTTTAGAATGTATTTACTTAACAGACCACTAGCTTCCACCAGTCAAAAGCCTAATGACGTCATCAGATATACCAGAGGCCTATAGCGTCATCTCCCTGCTCTGCTCCAATTCCACCACTGTAATTGTCATGATTTATTATTTTCTTTGTTATGTTTCTATAAAGCTTCATGAAACTGTTACCACATGATGACTGGTCAACCTGAATCTGTGTTCTGAGGCCGTGGTCACAGCTAAAGTTCCAAAATAAATGAACTTCTATCACTTTGAGATCAAAATTATGTGTTTGCATTGACAATGTGTACTATTTTTAAAGTCTGTGTATGAGAAAAAACTTATTTTTTTCTTCCTTTTTCAGTCAAGTTCAGTAACCTCTATGGCTTATTCATTCATCTGGAAAAATGTAGAAAACTGCTTCCTAGGGCTCTGTGAAGACAGAGCAAGCAGTGCAACACTTCCTCTCTGCATTGTTTGGCACTCCACCATTCAGTGGTAGACCAGCACACAAAAATTCTAAATAGAAGTTTCCAGAATAAATAAGAATAAATAAATAAGAATAAATAAGCATAACGAGAATAAATAATGTCAAGCTGTCATGAGTGGTATAGTGAAATCTTGTGGCTATCTGTTGCATATGCTCAGGACATAGAAAATACCAATGTTCCATACAGCCCAAGACACAGGCCATCCACTGCTCCATATGCCCAGGACATAGGCTATTCTACTGTCCCACCCCAGGATATGGGCCACCTCTCTGTTCCATATATGCAGGGCATGGGCCATCCCACTCTTCTGCACTGCCCAGGCATCACCTATCCCACTTACTCATATGCTTTCTTTATTCCTTCCCACAAAATCTCCACCACTTCTACCACTATAATTGATAAAGGTGAACTGGGAAGGTTTCCACAGCCACAGTAGTGAGGGTGGGAGCTATCCATTCACATGTTCCCGGAGCTGTCTTCTGAAATCTTGCTATCACGGACATTTGCCTGACATCTCTTAGGGGGTATGCTGAGCCCTCCCTCCTTACCACTCTTGTCGTAGCCCATCCACCTGTCCATGCCATATGGGCAAGGCCTGGTCTCTACTTGCCATTGCCAGCAATCATGCTGATCGCAATGGCCAGCGCTGTCACAAGGCAGAAGCAATGAAGTTCTTGTGGAACACATCTAATTTATGTCCACTTCTTGGTGCTGATGCTCACATTACTCTAAGTTGGCAGTTATCTTCATTGACTTTTCCTTCCATCTGCTTAGTGAGAAAACAGCCATCGATGACAGAGCCAGGGATAAATCTGTCAGTGCAAGTATCAGGCACGGTTTCCTGAGAAACCCTGGAGGAATCCAATAAATAAGCATCTCTGTCCCAAACAGTAGCAAGGTTATTCAAGTTTATAACACTGCCTCTTGACCCATTTGACAGGGGATTTGTAACTATAACTACCACCAACCGCAGCTACACACCTCCAAATGACATATATTTTGCTCTGGCAAGGATGCTACACATAGTCCCAGGATCAGCAGGCTTTGGACAGTAGGTCATGGTTATCTGTTACTTGACAGGTAAGTTGGATGCCTTCAGTCTTCTGGGAGGAGGCTCGATACTGTAAACAGAATTGCAGAAGAGATTTTGAGATACTTCAAGATAACCTGCCAGCAGCAGTTCTGGCTACGAGATAGCAGCAGTCCTGTAGCTGCCACTCAGATGGGCAAAAGGCTCTAGGTTGGCAGTCTTCACTGTCTACTAGACAGTGATCCTAAAAAAAGGGTTGAAGATACCCAGAAAGGCCCAATTTTGTGTCTTAGAGTTCCATACAAGTCCTCATTGAGGTCAGGAGCAAGATTCAAACTGGAAGATGGACAGAATTCAGCACCCAAACAAGACAAGAAAACCTAAGAAACCTGCCAATCGGACAAAGACAGGCAGACAAAGACAGGTCCTTTCCATTCCTGCCCAGGAGATGAACGCTCTCGGTTCCATTCCTGATCATCAAGGTTCTACCCCACATAGTCAGTGTTCTTGTTCTAATTTCCTCACTGCTCCCCGCCCTCACTCAAGAATTAAAATTCAGGAGACCCCCCCCCCAAAGAAACCACTAAATTAGTGCTAGGGATGGCAGGCTTACGTGTACCCAAGCTCTCTTGCCAATATCTCTCAGGTACTTCTGTGCACAGAAGGGGAATACAATACAGGACTATCTATCTAGAAATGTGAGTGGATTCCTGGCTGCTTCCATCTGGAATGAGCAATTACTGTCCAGTAGAAGTTTGTTGTTTTTTTTCTTTTACATAAAAGAGATTGTGCCTGGAATGAGGAGCCTCCTGGGTCACACAGAGCTATTCCTTCAGTATCGATCTCTTCTTCTTTCCACCAGCGCTGTCCAACAGAAATTAAATGTAAGCGCTAAACGTAATTTTTAATTTCCCAGTAACCTCATTTAAAAATTAAAAGAAGCAGGAAATTTTATTTAAATAATGAACTTTAATCCAATATATCCAAAATATTATCCTTTCAATATATCATATTTAAAAATATTTATTGAGGGGCTAGAGAGATGGCACAGTGATTCAGCATGCCTGCTTTTGTGGAAGACCTGGGTTCAAATCCCAGCATCCACATGGCAGCTAACAACCATCTCCAGTTCCAGGGGATCTGGTACCCTCTTCTGTCCTCCATGGACACTGCGTAACACGGGTGCTCTTACATACATGCGAGCATAATACTCATATACATAAAATAACAAATATCTTTTGAAAAATATTGAGTTATTAAACCTTTCACTCATTAAAGCTTTGACCATATCATGTACCCTATACCTCCCATTTTCAGGGGATTCTATCTTTTTATTAACATATAAGTTTTCTTCATTAAAACAATATAAATACCCACAATTCAAAAACCAGGAGTCATTGAACACACCCTTAACCCCAGCCCTCGGGAGGCAGAGGAAGGCAGATCTCTGAGAGATCAAGGCAATTACGGTCCACATAGTGACTTCCAGGCAGTCTGGGACTAGAGAGACCCTGTCAAAACAAAAGTATCACACTGTACATGTGACTTAGTCAAAATAGAGATTAAAAACATTGAAGGAATAATATTAGTCTAATATAGAAGTTCTCTAGAATATGATCTGCTATTTTCTTTTAGAACATATCTTATCCAAAAGTCGGGTGTGGTGGCACACACCTTTAACTTCAGCACTCAGAAGGCAGAGACAGGCTTTGTGAGATCAAGGCCAGCCTGAAATACATAGCCAGTACCAGGCCCTCTATAGCTATAGCTCCCCTTTCCCTTTCTCTCTCTCTCTCTCTCTCTCTCTCTCTCTCTCTCTCTCTCTCTCTCTCTCTCTCTCCTTAATACTCAGTGAGTTCATTTAGTGATGCCTGTGTGTGCAATGGGCCTGGGGCCATCTTTTGGATCGTGAGCAATCTCTGTGGGCCTGCATCCAGGAAGAATGCCCTATCCTCCTTTCAGTAGCCATCAACTGTCAATAGCCCCTCAGTAAGGGCTGTTCATGAGCTCTGTCCCCATCTATGGTGGGATGTTGGTTGGCTGATCTTATGCCAATCTCATGCACGCAGTCCCAGCTGTTGTGAATTTACATGTGCAGCTGTGCTGTCATGTCCAGCATGTACTCCTTTGCTGAGGACCTCCACTCTCTCTGGCTCCTGCAGTCTTTATGTTCCTTCTTCCACAATGACCTTGGGGAAAGGGTTCCACTTAGAGCTGAGCCCTCCATAGTCACATCCTCTGCACGCTGATAGATTGATGGCCTCTGTATTAATCACCATCTGCTAAAGAAAGATGCTCTCTGATGTGGGCTGAGAGAGAGCACATTACTATGAGTATAAAGATAAGAACCCAGGGAGCAGTTGATGCTATGTCCACTTAACAGAATAACAATACTCTATTCTCACCTAAAGCCTATGACCTAGCCAGCCATGGATTTTTGGACCACCGCATTGTAATTGCTCAGTAGCCCCATGTGACTCTATACAGTTCTATTCAGTCACTCCTTCAGGCTTATGGCTCCTGTCTTCCTTCCTGTTTTCCTTATCCAACATAGCCATCCTCAGTGATTGGTGTAGTTAACCACACAAGGTAATCTTCCACTCCTCATTTCTCTTAGTTCTTGCCATCTGTACCAAACCAGCTGCCCGGGCATCCCTGCCTCAACTGCACTCATTAGTCAGCTGTTTCATAAGCGTGTGTCACTTCTCCCCAGGTAGTTTGTGGCCTATTGGCCTAGTGCAGTATATTTATGCTTCATACAAAATGGCTTCTTAATATGGCTAGCCTAGAACTAGAATGTTCTGGAAGTCATGATAAGGTCTCAAATAGATGTTTCATGAGTCTATAATCATCTTACATTTCCTCCAACTCTGTGCTAAGGTTCAAGGCAGGCCTCCATGGACCATCACTAGATCATCTACATATTTCATCTCAAAAGAATCTTTTCTCTTTAAAATTCCCTTCTGATGCCTTAAAAGCTACAGTAACTGTATTCCCTTTATGCCAAGGTTTTCAGTGATTTATTCCAGATGCTGGATCTTCTATCATTTAACACTTGCTTTGTCAGCATGTGCAGGCTACGCATCTTGGCACTGGTATTTTAAGAACAAGAAAGTTCAATTTTCTAAAAGCAACACCCTAATTTCATAGACAAGACTGAGAACTGCTTACCAACTGTCTCTTAGGAGGGCTTGCATTGAAGTATTTGTTCCAAACTCCCAGCCAAATAACCCCAGGTCACTCTCAAAAGTTAGAATTTCCCACACCGTGTCTAAAACCTCAATGTATGTCTTCCTTAAACAATCATAGCCCACAATGCCTAATTATCTGCTTCCAAAGGCATTTGGTTAAGCATGCAACACATCTCTGTAATAGAAATGTACTCTAGCCTCCTATATCCACTTCATAAAAGCAATGGAGTCATTTTAATATTGTCAATTCCCTCTCGCCAGTGCAGTCAAGTAATGTAGCAGAACTGTCTGATGACCAAGGCAATGATCAGAAGGGAAATAATAGAGAGAGACATCTACTGGCCAATATTATAGATTAGCTCATTTATTCAGTTGGAAGAGTTTGGCTTGAGGGCAGCATGGTACTTGCTTCACATTCCAATGTTCCCTCCCTGGCAACATCACCATTTGGGCTGCATCAGATCTTGGAGATTCATCCTTCCTACCTGCTTTGTCTCTGTCACTCCAGTGAAATCTTACTCTACCACATACCTCCATTACCAGGTACCAGTTATCTAGTATCTGAGGACACTTACTACAGAATCTACAGAATTCCCTGCTTTCTATATTCTTTGGCTTTAACAACCAAATTTTCATCTCAGCTCAACAAGATGATAGATTTTCCTACCTCAAATTCTATGTCTTTATTGAGGTTTTTCTAAGTTTGAGAATACAGTAGAGTAATTGCTCCAGCCTGACAGGCCCTGGCTTTGGTTTAATATCAATGCTTCCTTACAAAACACTGAGACTGACTCTTTCTGGCTTCCCTTTCCTATCCCAGGCTGCAGTTGACAGAGGCCAGCAGGGATGGAAAGACTGCCCTGAAATCCAGTGCTCAGCCTGCAGTACATTACTGCACATGCAGCAGAAGGCAACAGTACAAGTCACAGAGACATGCTCTTACAGTATCTCAAGAGCAGGCATGACATCTGTGTTTCAACATGACTGGCGATCAGGCTGCATTCCAGAAGGAAAGTGGGCCTTCTTTTCCTCAGCTATCAGACTTCACATTGGGAATCACCAATGTTATAGACCAAGGATGCAGCATAGACAGAAGCCAGACACTGCCCTTGGAACAGCACTTGCAGAGTGCACTAGACACTGATTAACATTTCAGACATAAAGACTGTGCCATCTTCAAGAAAATGAACAAGTATTAGATTTATTATTTAATATTAATATTTCTGAGAAGCAAGTAGAAGACATTCTTACCGAGAAAATGTGGGACACAGAGAAGTTTCTAGCTGAAGTCCAGGCTCTGCCCACCACCAGAAAGTATGAGGCAGTCCTGCTGGCAATCATCCATTCCATTCCCCAAATCCCCAGGATGCTGCCAGGTACACATGAGCTGTGGACCACAGGTATTCTCTCCACTAGGGCAGCTTTGGCCTGAAGCACAGAAATCTCAAGAGCAAATTTTAATTTGAAAGGCTTTTAAAAGCTCTGCTGCAAGTCTGCTTTTCTGGGTGGACCCATAAGAGGCTGCCATAGAGGAGGAGAGGAGTAGCAGGAGGAGGAGGAGGAGGAGGAGGAGGAGGAGGAGGAGGAGGAACAACCCAATGTGCCAGGAAACCTCCAGAAAGACTGAAGGAATTCTGCAGACTTGGAGGTAACGTCCCTGCAGAAGAAGGTTACCCAGAAGATGCTTCAGAAAGCAAGGATGAAATGTATCTATAAAAATGAAGCACCCTATAACCACAAGAAATAGACATGGTCAGAACAGAACTGAGATTTAAGTGGGGGAGGGTGGGTGGGAGGAAAGCCTGGCCGCTTGAATGCACCTGTGGAGCACAAACCACATCTGCCATCGGAATACAGGGTATCAGTGCTTTGATCTCAAAGGTCCACAAGATATTCCAGGCAAATCTTCATTGTCACCTTTGCTAAGCTTGACTGAGCTTCAATGACCATGTTGAGGATGCAGAACCATGTACTGCATGATACCTGTCCTAATATGTTTCTCTACTGCTGTAATAACATCCTGACCCAAAGCAGCTCAAGGAAGAAAGGGTTTATTTCATCTTGCACCCCACAGTCCATCGAGAGAAGCCAATATAGGAGCTCAAGGTGGAAGCCTGGAGGCAGGAACTGAAGCAGAGACCATGGAGGAATGCTGCTTGCTTGCTTGGTTCTCCCGGCTTGCTTGACTGCCTCTTATTCAACTGAGGCCCACTTAGCTAGGGCCCTGTGGTAGAGTGGGCCTTCCTACATCAATTAGCAATCAAGAAAGTGACCCCCCAACATGCCCACTGGTCAATCAGGTGGAGGGAATTCCTCAGTTGAGGTTCCTCTTTCAAAATGTCTCAGGTTTATGTCAAGTTGATGAAAACTAACCAGCATAGTGCCTGAAGTCAGTGAATAAAGTAATCCACAGGGCTACTTATGGGAAAATCCATAGGACGTGAATTGTTTTGACAAGTGTGCTGGATAGTTTTAGTGTCAACTTGACACACCTGGATTGAGGGAGCCTCAATTGGGGAATTGGCTCCATTGGATTGGCCTGTGGCCACGTCTGTGGAGTACTGTCTTGATGGTCGAGCAGTGTGGGAGGGCCCAGCCCACAATGAGTAGTGCCACCCTGGGCAGATTATTGTGTACCGTATAAGAAGGCGGGCTGGGCATGGGCAGGGGGAAGCAAGCCAGTGAACAGCATTCCTCCATGGCCTGTGCTTCAGGTCCTGCCTCCAGGTTCCTGCCCTGAGTTCTTGCCTTGGGCTCCCTGAATGATGAACTGTAACCCAGGAGATGTAAGCTGAATAAACCCTTTCCTCCCCAAGTTGGTGTTGGTCAGAGTGTTTTGTCATAGCAATGGAAGGCAAACTAGAACAGAAATTGGTACCGAGAGTGGGGTATTGCTGTGACAGACCTGACCTTGGTATGTTGGGGAAGGATTGTGGAGGCGTTTGGAACTTTGGGCTGGGAAGATCATTGAATGCCTAAAGATCATTGCTGTGGAGCTTGGAGCAGTTTTGCTGAAGGAGTTGTAGAAGATGGAGGCCTGGCTTGTGAAGTTTCTAGTTTGAAAGGGGAACAGAGATCAACAGGACTGTGTAATCTGTGGGTTCTGGTCAGCTGGGGCTGAAGAATCAGCTGTAAGTAACAAGAGACCAGAACCTGAAGTGAAATTTTTGTTGTACTGGGACAACTGATGCTGGTTAGCTGGGGCTGAAAAATCAGCTGTAAGTAACAAGAGACCAGCATCACTGTGGTGAAATCTTCTGGGAAGAATTTCTTCAGGGTCAGCACACAGAAGCTGTGATCCAGAAGGGGCCTGAGCTTCCATCTCGAGCCAGAAGCAGGACTTGGTAATGTGTAAGAGTCTCCTATATGGTTCTGGTGTTGAAATTTGAGGGGGTCACAGAGAGCAGCCGGGGCTTGGCACTGTTAGAGGTCAGGAAAGACCATTGGTGGAAGTGCACCCCCGTTGCAGTGAAGACCCCAGGATTGCAGGGGTCATGGAGAGAAGCTGAGCCTTTGCACCAGGAGAGGTCAGAAGAGATCATTGGCGAAGGTGCTGCCTCAGTTTCAGTGGCGACCCCAGCGTTTTGGAGATGCCGGGACCATGGGATGACCACCAAGAGCACCGGCAGGTGTGGAATGGAGTCAGTCTGGGCCTGCGAGATGAGCTGTGTGTGCCGTGGATGGCAGAGTTGGAGAGGGGGAGCTGCCGAGACCCTTTGGAGCCCAGAAGATTGTGAGTGAATCCCAGGTGTACAGCCTTGAGCTACTTTGCTGGACTTAGGTTTTGTTTGAGAGTGCATGATTCTTCCCTTTGAAACAAGACAGTAGTTGTTTTGGATTTTACAGCAGCCCACAGTTAAGAGACTTTTAATAGACTGAACTTTTAAGCATTTGGACATTTTAAGGACTGTGGGGCTTTTAAGGTTGTACTGTCTTAGGTTGTGATTAATGTTAACATCATACTTTGGAGATAAGAACTGGAAAGGTGGTGGTTTAATAGTGATGTGTTTTATGTGTCAAGTTCACACAGGGTCAATTGTGCTGAATAGCTTTAGTGTCAACTTGACACACCTGGGTTGAGGGAGCCTCAATTGGGGAATTGGCTCCATTGGAATGGCCTGTGGCCACATCTGTGGAGTATTGTCTTGATGGTCAAGCAGTGTGGGAGGGCCCAGCCCACAATGAGTAGTGCCACCCTGGGCAGATTGTTGTGTACCGTATAAGAAGGCGGGCTGGGCATGAGCCAGGAGAGCAAGCCAGTGAACAGCATTCCTCCATGACCTGTGCTTTAGCTCCTGCCTCCAGGTTCCTGCCCTGAGTTCTTGCCTTGGGCTCCCTGAGTGGTGAACTGTGACCCAGGAGATGTAAGCTGAATAAACACTTTCCTCCCCAAGTTGGTGTCGGTCAGAGTGTTTTGTCACAGCAATGGAAGGCAAACTAGAACAACAAGTTACCATTTGTTGGCTTCATCTTTTGGTAAATATGGCATCATCTGCATGGAGAGTCTGATCATGAGCTCCATAAGTTGTAAAATGCTCCAAGGAAGCTAATCATCTCCAATGCCCTTCAAATGGTCTTCTCCACAAGGCAAAATAAGGGAAAACACAAGTTCATTTTGTGGAATCAGAGATACTGGACAGTGACTGCTGTCTTTAGACAGTTGCAGAGCAAGGATGGAATTAAGGGACAGTGGAGGACACATATTTCATCTGAATAGTAAGAATGCCCTGGAAGAGGTCAGAACCTCCAGCCTAAGCTGATGGGTTGTGGGGTTGGGATAGTCTCCATTTGGGAGAAGTGCTTTTATAACCAGGGTGAGTTTCTTTGTGTGCAGTTCCTGGCGTGTGTGATTTTAAGAATGATAAATAATAAATTCTAGATTTGTCAGTGTCTAGACCTGAAAGATGATTAGCATAAGTCACTGTGCATGTGATTTTCAGTTGTAGAATCTCTTCCATATAAATAGGCACCATGCAAATCAATGTCACACAAATAATGGCAGTTCTAGTTGATGCAAGTTTGATCCAAGACACAGAGCATCTGGCTGGAGCACTTCTGTATCAAGTGCATCCCCTAGAGAGCTGTTGGAGATTTACTGGACCATGCTTGTGAAAATTCTGGCTCCATATTCTGGTCTCTATTGAAGGCATTCAATTTATTGAAGACATTCAATTTATTGAAGACATTCAATTTATTCAATTTATTGAAGACATTCAGAGAGACCTGGAGACATTTTGGGTTGTCATCACTTTGAGTGACAAAGTGCTGTTGGTGGCTACCAAGGGAAGACTAGGAATTGCTGGTAAGTGCTCTCTTATGTACAGAACAACTTCTCCCCAACTGAATAATTACTATCCCTAAAATGTTACTAGGGAAAGTTAGTCTCTTTAATAAAAGAATTTAGAAATGGACTATAAAGGAAGGTCAACAATTTTTTTTTTAGCATTTAAGAGAAAAGAGTACAGTCTAGGTAAAAATCCTTGCAGTTGTCAGGTATAGAGATGAAGAAAGGCCTTGTAAGTCAGGCATGGAATGGAAATCAGTATCTTCTTAAGAAAGGAAAACTATCTTCCAAGAATGGAAGTGGGCTGGTGACCTGAGGAATGAGCCAAGAACTGCCTGTCCACAGGGTCCCCTCCCTTCCAGTTTGTTTTTTGGAGACGGTAGGGTGGGGGGGGGCTTTGTTTCATGGGTGCTCTGTTCCTTAGAAGATATCAGGGAAGGAAAGGTCACCAGTCTTCTCACAGGTTAATCTTGATGGAGTATTTTAGCTCCTACTTTCCTATCACAGAAACAATGTTAAGGCTGAGAAATGTTATCTCATGGGGCAAATGGAAGGAAAAAGACTTTAGTAACCTCATCTCCACCTAGAAGCTTATCCCTAAAGTTTTCAAATTCAAAGTGAGATTCAGTGTCACAACAGAGCACTGGCTTGCAATGGGAAAAGGAGAGGCTCATTTTACCCAATTGACAATTGTGCAGTCTCTGAATGACCAGACTCAAATTTTACTTCTGTTGTCAAATATGCTTGAGCTTGCTATTCATTAGCATGCTTACCTGAACTGGTGACATCTTCCATTTTTCAGAATGAAAGGGCTGCCATTAATTGTTATGGGATAGCAGCAAGAAATATGGGCCTTCCCAGGCAAACTGGGACATGTCAGGTAGAAGAGAAATAGTGAAGACAGAAAAGAGAGTGTTTCCTTCTTTAGTCTATCTGGTATTTTGTCCATCTCAGGAGACTAGCACATCCATTGCCTTACTGGTCACTATGTCTGCTCCCATAATCTAAGAAGGCCAGGGATTATTGCCTCTAATTGCAGGGAGTACAAGCAAACTGAAAGACTAGAAAGCCAAGCTTCCATGTGCTCTCGATTCTCCTGTTCTCTTCCATGTGTCCCTCTGTCTGCAGTGTTGCTCGCCTTCCCCAGACCAGAGCAGAATAGAGCAAGGAGTCAGTACTTCAGTATGCCAGACACAGGGGTTCATGCCTGTTTCCTTAATAGTTTATCAAGCCTGTTATGTGCATTAAGTATAGGCTACATAGGGGGTGTCTCTGACACCAGCTTAATTTTAACCAGGAGAAATGCTGGTTGGTATTAAGGGCCCAGAAAGTCATGAGCCTGGGTAGACGTCCATCTTTTCTTCATTAAAACTCAACTCCTATAGCATCACTACAGACCAAACCACATCCATCTTTTGGGGGAGTTTAAGAGGGAAAAAGAAGAAAGACACTAATGGGCAATGGAGAACACTCTCTGCTCACCGGGTTTAGACCTGGCTCTCCTCCCATTTGCCATCTGTAGCAGGGCTTCTGCTCTTGGAGCCTGTCATGGCGTAATGAATTCGAGTTTACTCTGAACTTCTAGATCACAGCTGCATCCACCTTGAGCCTTCTGTAGACTTCTCTGAGTACTGGAGTTTTAGTGCTGGGCCACAACCTGACTCCAGTAGCCTTATAAAATGACCTCACTCATTTGTCCTAAGATAGGATTGACAGTTAAGTACAGGATACCCAGTCACATTTGAATTTCAGATAAGTAAGAAGTGATAATTTAGGATATATGCATTATAAATTATCAATATGAGTGTGTTACATATTTCATAGAGTATTTTTACTACTAAAGTTGTTTGTAACAGTGATTTATCTTAAATTCAATTTTAGTTGGATATTCTATTTTATTTGCAAAACTTGGCCACTATGTCCTAATTTAAGGACATCCTAATTTAAAATTTTCTCCAGAAGGTTTTCTATCATCTGACCTGGCATCACTGAGACCACTGTAGTGTAGAGGACCACAGCCCTACTCAAAATTAGATAGAGTTGTTTAACAGGTTGTGCAGCAAATATGGAGACAGGCAGCTGTTTACATAGAGAAAAAACCCTGCAGCCCACCATAGTTGAAGCAATCTGCTAACTTCCAGCCAGTGCCCAACAGTGCCTTTTAGGGTTGCCAGAAAAGATTGGGAAATAAAAGTTTCTAAATGTTTTGGATCTTTCTTGATAAAAAATATACTAACCCATAAACTATTTAAATGGAGAGTTAATATTTATGCAGTAAATGGTAAATTTGGGGGAAGAGGCCCAGACTAACTCAAGGATGCAGTGATATAAAATAAGGGGGCAGGCGCTAAGATGCTTTAAAAAGTTCTGTGACAGGAGAATCTGGCTCAGTGGTTAAGAGCACCAACGACTGTGCTTGCAGAGGATCTGGGTTCAGTTCCCAGCACCCACATATTGGCTGACCACTATCCATAGCACCAGTTTCAGGGGATCCAACACACTCTTCTGACCTACACAGGCATTTCGTAACACAGGTGCATTCATACACTTAAAAGCTTAAAATAAAAATAATAAAATTAAATATTTTTTAAGTAAGAAAAGTTGTGACAGAAAGTTTCAAGGAAAATTACATATGCATTTAGCAATTTTCCAAAAGAAAATAATTTGTAGAAGCCTGTAAATTGTTTGTTGGTTCATGGTTAAAAACACAAGTAGTATTTCAAGTGTTGATGTATAATTGTATAAGAATCATGTGGGAATATGTTTTAGATGACTTGAGCTTAAAAACCTGGATGGCATTTACTCTAGAGTGGAAGGGTAGCTTATATCCCAGAAACAGAGAGGAGCTAATAGTCCAATAATAGATTAAACAAAATTCCATCCTGCTCATAATTAAATCACTCACAATTAAATTTAACACAGGATTTGTAGCCAGTTCTCTTGTAGTGCAGCTATGGCCTCATGGCTTGTTCATTTTAAGGAAATGATTGAAGAACGCTCCCTACTTGCTCTTCACAACCCGTTTCCTCCTGTAGTCTTGATCTCCTGTTCAAAGGGGCAGCCTCTGATGCTACCCTGGGCCTATGCCTGACCTGTGTTCCCAGAAGTCCTCTACCTAGCCACCCAGCTGTAGGATCCTCATGCATCCTGACCTGAGTTCCTTGGTTGTCTATGTAAATTATAAACCCATCTCTCTCTGAAATATCTAAATATTTCTTCTTTTTTCCTCAAATATAGTTTGAATCAAGTTCCAGTCTAAAACAGCACATTTCAATCTAAAGACAACCTTTCTCCCTCTCTCCCTCCTCCTCTCTTTCCTCTTTTCTCCCTTTCCTTCTCCCTTTCTCTTTCCTTTTCTTTTCTAAACTCAATTTCTCAGCAATGCTGAAGGGTTGTCCTGAAATAGCAGTTAGCCCTCATTCTCTCATGATTTAGCTGCTTTCACCATTTTGCTAGGGAAGATTTGCAAGTCTGTATATATGACAGACATCCACAGCATGACAAGGCCCTCATAATGACTGGTGATTAATGCTAAAAACTCCTAAGGGTGCATTCTTTAATGGCTCTCTTTGAATTGTGATATCCAAGTTTAAAGTGCTTTAATCTGCTCTGGGATAAGGGTTCATATATTCATGCTGTTCCTATCCAGGGAAACAATTGGTAATTTTTTTTCACTCCTCGTTCCAAATTCATTCCTCTTTCTATTTGCCTCATAACATAGAAATGGAAGAAGCAAAGAGTGTGTGTCCTCTGGAATCAATTGTAACTGCTGCTATTACACAGGTCATTTGATCCAAATTGAGGCATCCCGTCTGTTTTTTCTGTGCTTTGACTTCAAGGCAGCAGAAAAGTGAAAGAGTGGTTCACAAGAAATCAGAGTATTATAGAGGCCTTGGCAAGAAGTCACCATACATCGCAGGATAATTTTAGCCAACTGTTAATGCTGCCAGACATAGAAACCTCGAAGGCCATTTGCTCATTTTAAAATGCCTTCATGTACAGAGAGCTGGCAGAGAGCCACAGCAGGCGTCAGCAAGCAGCAGGTTAAGTGGGAGGCACACCTGCATGCCTGTTTATAGTTTTAAATAAAGTGCATCTGGCCCCAGGCTGCCAGTCAGCAGGACACACACCCTGCTCCTTCATGCTGTTTTCTGTTAAAATGGTGGGGTAACACCACTGAGTTCAGACCTTCAGTGGATCAAGTGCATTCTCTACCTTGAAGTTTCCTCATCTATCAAGGGAAGAGGTTAAATTACTAGGAATGTTACAGTGATTGTTCTATCATATTGGATCTGTCTGCACAAGCATGCACAATAAACAAGAAATGTGGGACTAGAGTGATGGCTCAATGGTTAAGAGCACTTTCTGCTTTCCAGAGAACCTGGGTTCAGCTCCCAACACCCACATGGAAACTAGTACATGTCTTTAACTCAAATTCCAAGGGATCCAACACTCTTCTGGCATTAAAGGGCCCCAGGCACATGCGTTGCACTTACATACATCCAGGCCAAATACTCATACATATGAAATAAAAATCTTTTAAGAAACAAGAAACATGTCTTAAGATGATTTTTTAAGACAAAGTATACTAGAGGGATTTAAGTAAAAAAGAAAAGAACTACAATATTTAAAAACCAAAGAACTACTTTTGGTTTTGATCATTGGAGTGGTTGAGTAAGTGTCCCATAGGCACAAAATCTTTGAATCTGGCCACAGCTGGGGATGCCATTCCTGTAGATTTAGTAGCTGTGTCCTTGCTGGAGAAAGCACATCAGAGGCAGGCTTTGTGCCTTCAGAACCCAGTTGCTCTCTCCGTTTCCTGTACAGCCTGGAAATGTGAGCTCTCAGCTTTCTGCTCCTCTGCCCTGATGGACTCTTCTCCCTCTGGATCCATAGGCCCAACTCTTCCTGCTATAGGTTGCTTTGGGCAAGGTGTTTTATCAGAGCAACAGAAAAATAACTGTACGATATTTTTCATTTTTTACATTTATTTATCTTGTCTATGTATGTACCTATGAGCCACGAGAAACATGTGGAGCTCAGAGGATGACCTGTGTGAGCTGATTCTCTCCTTCCACCATGTAGGTCCCAGGAATTGAGCACAGCTTGAAGGGCTGGGCAGCAAGTGCTGTTACCCTCCAAGCTAGCTCATAGTCCCATCATTTCTTTTTAAAGTTATTTTTTTCTGAAATTTACTATGAGTCTTAAATTCCATAGACTCACTTCTAACATCATGATTGTAAAAGGTATTTCCACAAAACAGTCTTTTAGAAAATAAAAAAAACTATTGATGTCATATTTAAAATATCAAGGTTCATTAATGAGTTACATGGAATAAGAGAAAAGATTTAGTCCCTGAAATTGCAGTAAAGGTAAATATTTCTAAACCGGGGGAAGAATGCCATTATCTAACTAAACTAACGCCCTAAGCAAATGATTTTCAGGATGCATTTGAGTCTAGGGAGACTGTGTTAACCTGCAGGCTCTGATTCAGTAAGCCAGGAAAAGGTCTGAGATTGGACATTTTATTATGTACATACTTTGCAGTAGTGGAGTACTGACTCACTCTGCCATTGAGCTATATATTCCAAGCCCATGCGATTCTACCGTCGAAGATGCTCCCAGATACCACTGCTGCCACTGCTGCCACTGCTGCCACCCAGACCACCTTCAAATTAAAAGTCCCTAAGTGGTCAGCTTTCAGATAAATTGATTATAGTCATGTATACTCAGTCTAGGACAGTGTCCATTTGATGACCTGAAAAGCACATCTAGGCCTGGCAGGATTCAGTTTTAATAATTATTACAAGGGAACACTCATAGTAATGTTTTCCTTATTATTTGGATTCTGGACACTGAAGATCTGTACTCCATAAAGATTGTTTGCAAACATCCTCTGGACATGGTGTGGAAAAAACTTCTGTTTGCCTTTCTCCGCCTGCTCTTTCTCTCAAGCTTAGCTTCACACTTCAGTTTTGACTTGAGGAATACAGCTGCTTTATGCTGGCATCATAATGAGAAATTAGACAATTGGCCTGAGAAATGTAGCTACAGACCTGTGTTCATCCCTCCCTCAGGAAAGTTCACCTTCTGTATACAGCTTTTTAACATCATGATTAGGAAATTGGCCTTTGAAGAAGGAAGGCCATGTTGGCTGTGAGCGAGCTCCAGATCATGGCCTTCCAATGCCGAGATTGAGAGACATCTTAATGCCACTCTGAGTTCCTCACCCAAGCATTTTTGTTTTACTTTGTTATTGTCTCCTGACTTCTGACCCATTCAGGAAAAAAAAAAAAAAAAAAAAAAAAAAAAAAAAAAAAAAAAAAAACTTGAGCGTACCTACTTCAATCTATGCATTATTCCAGGGTCTTGGGACTTTACACTGTTCAAAACAGACAGAAACTTATAACTTTATAATATTTTTTTGTCTTTTTGAGACAGGGTCTCTCTTTAGTCTCAGCTGGACTGGATCTCACTATGTAGACCAGGCTGGCCTTGAACTCACTGCCTGCCTCTGCCTCCCAAGTACTGGGATTAAAGGTGTGTGCCACCACAGCTGACATAACTTCATATTTTAATGGAAATGCCAGACAAAGAATATAAGACTGTGGAAATGCTGAAAGAGTTTTATAGCAGCCAGGTGTGCTCACAATAGCCAAAGGGGTAAGCAACCCGGCTGCCCATTAATACACAAATTAAGAAATTATAGAGAAGGCTGGAGATATGGCTCAGCAGTTCAGAGCATGTATTCCTCTTCAGAGGACCCGGGTTCAGTTCCCAGCATCTACATTCGCTGGCTCACAAACTACCTGTACCTCCAGCTCCAGGAAACCCAATAACTTCTTCTGGAATCCATAGACATCTCAATACATGTAATATACATGCACAGACCATACACATACACATGAAAATAAACTGCAGTCTACACACCTAATGTAGGAAATTCTTGTGGTTGCTAGACCAAGGTTGAACCTTGAAGAGAATATGCTAAGGGAGCCAAGGCAGCCACCTGAAGGTAAATACTGTATTATACCAAACAAGCAAGTGACTAGAATAAGCAAAACACACAGGAATAAGATGGAGTTATAGAACTGAAGAATTGAGAGTTGCAGTTTACGAGACAGAGAGTGGCAGCTTTACAAATATAGAACTTAGCACTGCAAAACTGTTAGCTTAGAAATAGTTGATGAATGTGAACTTCATGTTGAATGGCTTTCAAGATAAAATTTTAAATGCTATGGAGAGAAATTAATCATAAAAATGGGTTATACACGAGCTGGTTAGTAGATTAGTTAGTACATGGCCATTTATATAGAGGGGATAAGAAAGTTGTTAATGGTAAGGTGACTGCAGATACATGATGAAGGAGCCAGACTGGGAGACTGGCACACTAGAGAGGTGACTTTTGTCATCAGGACAGGAGAGGGGAGCCTCAGAGCCACAGGGACACCAGACTCCACCTTTGTCTTTTTGTCCTAATATAATCACCTATTAGACTGGGAGGTATAGCTATTTTCTGCTAGTTGAAGAAGCATTTACTTTGGGGAGACTTTACAAAATAGGCAAGCACTATTTTTGAGACTCCTAAGCTTCCTTTACACAATTTTTTAAATATCTAAGAACTTCAACAGCAAGGCAGGGACTTGATTATTATATGTTCTTTTCATTGTGATTTTACTGAAGATTCTTCTTCACCTTGGGAAAAAAAGCTGCCAAGACCAGAGCAAGGGGGGAGTGCACTTAGGGGGGAAATGCAGTTAGGGGGGGAGTGAGATTAGGAGAGTGTAGTTAGGGGAGTACAGTTAGGGGGGGCTGCAGTTAGGGGGGAGGCAATCCTCTAACTGCACTCCCCTACTGCACTCCTCTAACTGCACTCCCCTAACTTCACTCCCCTAACTGCACTTCCCTAATGGCACTCCCCTAACTGCACTCCCCTAACTGCACTCCCCTAACTGCACTCCCCTAACTGCACTCCCCTAACTGCACTCCCCTAACTGCACTCCCCTAACTGCACTCCCCTAACTGCACTCCCCTAACTGTACTCCCCTAACTGCACTCCCCTAACTGCCCTCCCCTAACTGCACTCACCTAACTGCACTCACCTAACGAAGACCCCTTATCTGCACTTCACTAAACTTTTGGCATTCCCCTAACTGCATTAGCCCAATGTACGCCCCTAAACTGCACTCCGCTAACAGGCACCCCCTAACTGGTACTTCCCTAGCTGCACTCCCCTACGGCACGCCCCTTACTGCACTTCCGATAACTGTACTGACTCCCCACCAACTATAACCCCCTAATTGCACTCCCTTAACTGCACTCCCCTAACATCACTCCCCCTAATTGTACTCCCCTAACTGTACTTCCCTAACTGCACTCCCCTAACTGCACGCTCCCCTAACTGTACTCCCCTAACTGCACTCCCCTAACTGCACTCCCCTAACTGCACTCCCCTAACTGCACTCACCTAACTGTACTCCTCTAACTGCCCTCCCCTAACTGCACTCCCCTAACTGCACTCCCCTAACTGCACTCCCCTACTGCACTCCTCTAACTGTACTCCCCTAACTGTACTCCCCTAACTGCACTCCACTAACTGCACTCCCCTAACTGCACTCCCCTAACTGAGTAACTGTCCCACTAACTGCATTCCCATAACTGCACTCCCCTACTTGCACTCCCTAAACTGCTACTCTCCTAAATGCACTCCCCTAACTGTACAGCCCCTGAACTGCATCCCGTGCCCTCCTAACTGTACTCCCTAACGGAACGTCCCTAACGTGCTGCCCCGACTACGCCCCACCTGCATAGCCTGCACCCTAACTATCCCCGTAACTGCACTCCGCCTATCCCTAACTGTACTCCCCTAACTACACTCCCTCCTATCTGCTACTCCCCCCTAACTGCACTCTCCCCTAACTTCACTCTCCCAACTGTACTCCCAACTGACCTGACTGCTACTCCCCAACTCACCCCCACCCTGTACTCCACTAACTGCTCCTACTCCACTACCCATCTGCACTCCCCACTAACTGACTACTCCCTAACTGACTCAACCTCCCCTAACTGTACTCCCCTAACTGCATAACTGCCTCCACTAACTGTACTCCCCACTCAACTCCTAACTCACACCTAACTGATCCTCCTACTGCACGGCAACTATCACTGCCTCCCGAACTCATCTCACTAACTGACTCCCTAACTGCTACTCCCTAACTGTACTCCACTAACTGATCACTAACTCACCCCTAACTCGTACTTCCCTAACTGCTCCCTAACTCCCACTAACTGCTACTCCACTTAACTGCACTCCACGTAACTATCACCTATGCACTCCTAACTGAACTCCCTAACTGCACTCCCCTAACTGTACTCCCCTAACTGCACTCCCTAACTGCCCTAACTGCACTCCCCTATCTCACTTCCCCTAACTGACTTCCCCTAACTGCACTCCCCTAACTCCACTCCCCTAACTGCACTCACTACTGCACCCCTAACTGTACTCCACTAACTGCACTCCTAAAGCTCCACTAACTGTACTCCCTAACTGCACTCCCTAATCACTCACTAAGACTCCCTACTGCACTCACTAACTGCATTCACCTAACTGCACTCCCACTTACTCCTACTGCACTCTCCTAACTCACTCTCCCCTAACTGCACTCCCCGAACTGCATCACTACTGCCCCCTAACTCACTTCCCTAACTGTACTCCACTAAACTGACTCCACTAACTGACTCACCTAACTGCTACTCCCTAACTGCACTCCACTAACTGTACTCCCTAACTGCACTCCCTAACTGCACTCACCCTAACTGACTCACCCTAACTGCACTCACCCCAACTCACTCACCTAACTGCTACTCAACTTCCTAACTGCACTCCCTAATGGCACTCACCCTAACTGCTCCTAACTGCACCGTAACTGTACCAATTGCACTCCCTAACTGACCCAATCACTCCCCTAACTGCACTCCACTAACTGCACTCCCTAACTGCACTCCCCTAACTGCACTCCCAAGTCTCATAACTGCACTCACCTTAACTGCACTCCCCTAACTTACTCACCCTAACTGCACTCCCATAACTGACTCACCTAACTGCACTCACCTAACTGCACTTCACCTAACTGCACTCCCCTAACTGCACTCCCCTAACTGCACTCCCCTAACTGCACTCCCTAACTGCACTCCCCTAACTGCACTCCCCTAACTGCACTCCCCTAACTGCACTCACCTAACTGCACTCACTCTAACTGCATCTCCCTAACTGCACTCCTCTAACTTCACTCCCCTAACTGATACTCTCCCTAACTCGTACTCCCCTAACTGCACTCCCCTAACTGCACTCCCCTAACTGCACTCCCCATGTATACTAGCACTCCCCTAAATGCACTCCCCTAACTGCACTCCCCTAACTGCACTCCCCTAACTGCACTCCACTAACTGCATCCCCTAACTGCACTCCCCTAACTGTACTCTCCTAACTGCACTCCACTAACTGCACTCCTGTAACTGCACTCCCCTAACTGTACTCCCCTAACTGCACTCTCCTACTCCCCCCTGCATTCTTAACTGTACTCCCCCCTAACTGCACTTCCCTAAATATCCTAACTATTCCCAACTGCACTCCCCTAACTGCACCCCTAACTCACCTAACTCGCCACCTCACTCTAACTGCATCCCTAAACCTCCATAACTGACCCAACTGCCTTCCTCGTATAACTCTCCGGCAACTTCTCCCCTAATTACTCCCGTACTGCCTCCCCTAACTGCGCCCCCCCTAACTGTACTCCGCCTAACATTACTCGGGACAGGAGGTACGTAGCGAGGGAGGGGGAAGCGGCGGAGAGGGAAAAGGGGGGGGGAAGAGGGGGGAGGGGGGGGGAGGAAGGAGGAGGGAAGAGTGGGGGGGGAAGAGAGGGCAGAGGAGAGGATGAGTGAAAAGGGACAAAGAGGAAAGGAGGGGAGGGGAAGGAAGAAGGTAAGTAGGGGGATAAAGAGGGAACAGGGGGGGAACGCGAAGGGAGGCGACTAACAAGAGGTAAATAGTGGCAAGAGGGGGGGGGAGGAAGGAGAAAAGAAAAAAAAAGGGGGGAGGAGGGGGGGGAGGGGGCTCTCATCACTGGGGAGGGGGGAAGGAGGGGGGAGAGGGGAGGGGAAGGGAGGAAGGGGAGGAAGNAGTTAGGGGAGTGCAGTTAGGGGAGTACAGTTAGTGGAGTGCAGTTAGGGGAGTGCAGTTAGGGGAGTGCAGTTAGGGGAGTGCAGTTAGGGGAGTACAGTTAGGGGAATACAGTTAGGGGAGTACAGTTACCTGAGTGCAGTTAAGGAAGTGCAGTTAGGGGACTTCAGTTAGGGGAGTGCAGTTAGGGGAGTGCAGTTAGGGGAGCACTGTTTGGGGGGAGTACAGTTAGGGGAGTACATTTAGGGGAGTACAGTTAGGGGAGTGCATTTAGTGGTGATTTGTTTGTCGTGGTTCCTAATGAGGAATTTTTTCTAAATCCTTTTGAAACATCTGTTGCATTTCAACTCTGAAAGTGCAAAAAAACAGAAAAATATCATTTAATGAATTAAAACCATCTACTCTGGTTTTCTTTTTTTTTTAATTTTATTTATTTCTGTATGTGTATGGATGTACTGTCTGCATGCAAGTTTGTGCACCCGTGTCATGCAATGCCACGGAGGTCAGAAGAGGGTGTCGGATTCCCCTGGAACTGGAGTTCTCCTGGAATTGGAGTTTCAGACGGCTCTCAGCCGCCATGTGGGTGCTGGGGATCGAACCCGGGTCCTCTGCAAGAGCGTTGGTGCTCCTAACCACTAGGCCATCTCTCCAGCCCCCTACTCTGGTTTTCAAAATGAGGTGATGTGAGAGGGGTTGGGCTGGGAGAGAGAGAGAGAGAGAGAGAGAGAGAGAGAGAGAGAGAGAAAGCCAGCGCTACATTTTTCATACTGAGCTGGGATCACTGCAGTCCGGATCTTCTCTGCCTTCAGAAAACCCTGTGATTGATGCACTCACAGTGCACAGACTCTTGCAGCACTGGCTCCAAGCCCCAGTGCCCTCCACTAGGTCAGCACTTTCCTTGGTGGTGCTGAGAAGTGGCTTTCCGTGTAAATCTCCTGTCCCCCACTCCCTCCCTTGGGTTGGCTGTTGTTTCTAGGAAAGTCAGGAGAAATGGTCTATGAAGTTTCGTCTGCTTTGAAAAAGGACCAGAGCTTTCCTTAGGAAAATGGCAAGAAGCACACATTGATAGAAAGCAGTGAAGAGCAGGGTTTGAGGGCAGCAATCTCTGCTGCCATGGCAGACAAGGAAGTCTTCAAGGAAAAGAAAAGATCCCACAAGCCTCCTGGGTTCTTTTCTTTCTTTTTTTTTTTTTTTTTTTTTTTTTTTTTGTCATTTTGAGACTTTTTTTGATCTCCCTGTATCCTCCAGCCATCCTGACTTGTCCCTATGGTAGAGCACACTGTCCCTTGAAATTCACAGAGACCTTGCCTGCTCTCTGCCTCCTAAAGTGCTGGGATTATAAATGCATGTACCACCACACTTGGCTTCATGACCCTTTTAATTGAGTTCCCTGGAATTGCTGTGCACATGGACTGGAGGAAATCAGTTCACACGAAGTCAGCTCACAGGAAGTCAGCTCACAGGAATCTGGCTCACAGGCAGAAAGGATGGCAGACCGCCTCCTCACCTCCACAGACACCTCCCTTGGATTAGCCTTTGGACAGAAACCTGGCCCACTGCAGTGAGCAGAGGCAGACACCAAGGTATGGGAGCTGATAGAGCCAACAGACAGCAGCAAATCTCAGGATAAATCTTCCATCCAGCCTGTGGGAAGGCATTTCTTTTTTTTTTTTTTTTAATTTTATTTATTTCCATATGTGTATGAATGTACTGTCTGCATGCAGGTCTGTGCACCCGTGTCGTGCAATGCCGCGGAGGTCAGAAGAGGGTCTCAGATTCCCTGGAACTGGAGTTCTCCTGGAATTGGAGTCTCAGACAGTTCTCGGCCGCCATGTGGGTGCTGGGGATCGAACCCGGGTCCTCTGTAAGAGCGGTCGGCGCTCTTAACCGCTAGGCCATCTCTCCAGCCCCGAGAAGGCATTTCTAAGAAGCACAGGCATGTTTTCAAATCTACTCTTGGTCTTTCCAATCTCATTAGGAACTGCTGGGCCCCAAATTTATCCAGACTTTCCCAAATGGGAGAAATGTCCTATTTATCAAGAGTCCTGTTTTTTGTTGTTGTTGTTTGTTTGTTTGTTTGTTTGTTTGTTTTTTCCAAAAAGAACTGATCAATAGAAATAGTCTCACTGTTCAAACTGAGGATGATTAAATAAAGTCTAAGAACTTTATAGACCTGGTTTGCATATGGTGTGCCCACCCACAAAGCCACAGAGGCTGTGACAGTCCTACCATATAAATTCAGAGCCTGACCTGAATCTTTTTCCATGCTAGTAGGACACTTCTGATGCCTGGGTGCTCATGGAGCAATGTGTGGTTTTAAGTTGATTCCATTTGTACATTTGTAATGACTTCCACATCTATTTCTCCAAGGTAGATTCTAAAGGATAAAAAAAAAGAACCATCTGTGATTTTGTGTTCAACTCACAATACCTCGGGGAGACAGGGGGATAGAGAAGAGATGGGAGGGGCTGCAGCACATGACTCGCTAAGGGAGAACAGGGGGAAAAGTACAGAGACATGGTACAATCCAGCGCCAATCTCTTAACAACCGTGATGAGCTGCCCAGCCAACTCTCTTGGTGCAGTAGCAGCACTGTTGTCTGGGAGATGGTCAATAGCCATCTAATTGGACTTGGAACCCTCTCAATGGGAGTGAACCCATGAGAGCCTCTGTAAACTCAGCCAAATGCACAGGGCTGGAGAGGACATAGAGCCTATCGGGGTCATATCTCTAGACAAAAGAAATTTCTTACCATACACTAACCTTGGAATCTTATATTTACAATCAAGCATATCATATGCCACTCATCAAAAAAGCTACTCTATGCAAAAGATGGAGGCCACTGAAGATTCCAACCACTGGTCATAGACAGAACATACACATCTAAAATATTCCCATTCCTAAGAGACACATCTACAATTGAATGTCTACACACAGAATGACGGCAAGAGAGAAAACTAGTGCACCCCTCAATTCTCACCAGTAATGCTTCCATACACAATAGACTGTGAGGCAAACAGAAGGTCACAACTAGCCAACCTCCAAAGAATGGGAGCATTCAGAATGGGAGCCTTCAGAAATTATGGTCAACATCCTCATCCATGAAGGATTAAAAGTGCTTTAAGGGGGCTGGAGAGATGGCCTAGCGGTTAAGAGCGCTGACTGCTCTTGAAGATGACCCGGGTTCAATCCCCAGCACCCACATGGCAGCTAAGAACCATCTGTAACTCCAATTCCAGGAGAACTCCAGTTCCAGGGGAATCCGATACCCTCTTCTGACCTCCACAGCACTGCACAACACGGGTGCACAGACCTACATGCAGACAGTACATTCATACACAGAAAATAAATAAATGAAATTTTAAAAAATCTTTAAAAAAAGTGTTTTAAGGTTCCATCTTACCTTAGTCAAAATGGCTGTCATCAAGACTATCACAAATGCTAGCATGGACTTCAGAAAAAGGGACCTTACACAGTGCTGGCAGGAATGCAAAGGGTTAGACACCTTAGAAATCATTTTCTCAAAAAAAAAGTAACAATAAAGCCACTGTATTGCCTAGTACACAACTCCAGAGATTATATCCAAAGGCTGTAACACGAAGGGTACCTGCACATCAATGTGTATTGCCAAATGGAGACAGCCTAGACAGCATTCAGCTGACTAACGAATCAGGAGGATGTGACACACATACACCAGGAGTCAGCGCTCAGTTGTAGAGAAAAATAAAGTCATTGCATTTGCAAGGAAACAGGTAGAATTTAGAAATTGATTCAAAGTGAGGTAACCCAGGCCCCAAAGGACAAGCATCACATGTTCTCTCTCACGTGAAGGTCCTAGCTTTGATTCTGTAGGATTGCTATATCTAGAATAGAGTGGAGGCCAAGAAAGAGGGAGGGAACTGAGGCAGGAGTGGGAAAAGGGGCTACCCTCCCCAAAGTAGAGGGGATACTGTGGGCAGTAAGGGTTAGGCAGGGAGTTGGAGGACCAGGGAGATGAAGAGGTGGTGCTGGGCGAGGGAAGGCAAGTGGAATACGGGAAATACAAGGAAACATGAAGACAAGTTAAGCCCACCTAGGAGACAGCACTTGACTGCCGGGGGAGTGAACTAACTGCTCTCTGAATGGATTCAAGACCCTTCCCATGAGGAGCATGGGGACAATGCCTGGCACTGGTTGCCTGGCTAACATAGTGGCAAACTGCCTTCTAAACACCTATGCTTATATCCACAGACAAAAGCAGCTCTTGGAATTAATAAAAGAGGCCTCTCCTTAAATGAACAAATGCAGAGACTCATGACTTCCCAAGACACAGAAAATAATTGATAAACATGGGCCCATCCCTAAACAGCTCACTTATTACAGCCTCTCTTGGGTTCATAAGATGGGATGGAGCCCTGCATGGTGCCTTTCTCTAGACCAATGCAATCTGACTCACATCAACTGTACTTATGTACACTGGGCCCACACTAGACTGGCCCTTTAATCCAACAGTCAGTCTAGGAAGGGGAGGGACCCCTGAGATTCTGCACTTTACCTCTGAACTATTGGCTATGGATAGATTCTGCGAGAGAGAGAATTGTTGTCTGGTTGCATGCCCTCTGCTGAGCTCACTGGGTTCCAACAGATAGCCCAAGTCCAAGGTCACGTGGTCAGCCCTGCGTAATCTCAGTGGGTCACAAGACAGAGTGAGTAGACACGAGGTGAGAGATAGATCTGTGGGAAGGAGGGAGGGTGGACAGTGGTGGGAAGGAGATGGGAAATGAGAATGGTCAATGTGCAGGATGTACACATGTGAAGCTATAAGTAACATTTTAAAATAAAGAAAATGCATGCAAAGAGAGATGACCACAATGTCCAGTGACCCTTGCCCTTGGCAGTGTTTGAGCCACTACTTCCTATAACAGCACAGTTACTTAATGTTATTCTCCTTCCTTTATAAATCTTAGCAGGTGTTGTTAACAGTGTCTGCCCATTGCTTAACTGACACGCATTCCTCCACTTCCTGTTCCTACATTTCCAGTTGCTTTCAGGCAACAATACAGCAGCCCCAACCCAAGTGAATTACTCACTTATGCTGTGACTTTTGCAGATCAACTTGTCTGTGAGATGTAGTTGGGCTAATGAATGAAAAGCAAGAGATATTGGGAGCCTCTAGGCAAGCTTGTTCTTAATGTGAAGGAGTGAGTGTAGCTGGATTCTGTCTGGTTAGGGAAGGAGTAGTTCACAGATGCAGTGCACACCCAGCAACTTCCAGAAAACAAGCAAGAGCACAAGAGCTGTGATCGAGGGTCCAGCAGAAAGATGGAAAAATCAGAGCCCCAGCGACAGCACAGAGCAGCCAAACTGCCTTTGCTGATCTCTCCTGAGAACGAGAATCACCTGTGTGTTTGGATCACTAAAAATAAGTCATTCGATATTGTTAGTCAGCATCATTACTACTGGATATAAGGACCATGGAAGTACAAAAATTATTCTATTATTAAAAATAACATCCTTGATGGATCAGAATGAAATGTCCTTGAGAGACTCTATTTTCAGGAAAATTTTTCCTTGAATAATCTGTACCATTTAGTTTCTATCCCACTTGTGAGATTATATAAGAATCTGTTGGGCTTACAGCACAGAGATGTGGACTTTGGAGACAGGCCCGTGGCCCCACAGCTCCTCCTCCTCCAATTCCCAGCTGTTCCGCATCTTCCCTTATTGTTTGCCATCCACTAATCACTTGCATTGTCCAGGTTCACAATTTTCCAAGCTCTGCTCATTTCAATTAGATGACTGGGTCACAGACATAACCCAGCAGCCTCAACCTGCGCACGACTGACGTGAGAGGAGCTGGAGTCCTGTTTCTATGAGGGCCGTCTCCTGTACAGGGCCAGATAATTCAACTCATCTAGAAAATTAAGGTGAATAAGAGAGTAGAAAACTGGAATGGCATATGGTATAGCTTCCTGAATCTGTGTGATTATCCATTATGAAATCACAGGCTCTGAGTTATTAAGGCTATTGACAGATGCAATGTAATTTTCCTCAACAGATAACTGACCACAGGCCTGATAAAGACCGATTGTGCCCTGAATATGCCTCATATTGTGATCATTCTTCACATTCCTCAGTCACTGCTCTCTTATCAACTCTATGAACAGAAGGAAAGCAAATCAGATGCCTTCAGTCTATGCTCAGAAATCTCATTCATGTACTTAAAATTTTCTGAGTAGCATCGCTCTGTAATTTTGAGATCAAAGGATGCAAGGGTAGGTAGAAAACTTAAATGTATGGGAAAGATTTCAAATAATTTGTACAGAAACAAGCAAAGTTGGACCCTGCTCTGCAACACTCAAAGTATCAAATTTGAGTGGCCCCCATTCTAATGCTGCTAATGGTGTGAAAGGTATGTCTTTTTGTCTGTAACACCTGGAAAGAATGTACTCACTTGGGCAATGAATAAATACTGAAATCCAGTTCAAGCTATAAAAGCAAAATAAAACCATCGGGGTAACACGTGATGTAAGCCAACGGAAGATACTATAACTTTTAAAACCACCTTCTGCATTGAAAATTTTAAAGAGACTAAGAAAAAGATGAAAACATGTTTGGAAGAATGCATGAGCTCTCGGGGCACGGGTCTAGATTTGATTGGAAATTTTATATGAAATTCACAAAGGTTCAATAAAAATTGGCTTTGAAAAAAAATTAAAAAATAATTAAAAAAACCCCACCTTGTGCTGAAGAGATGGTTCAGCAGTTAGAATGGTTACTGTTCTTACAGAGAACATGGGTTCATTTCTCAGCATCCATGCCAGGTCACAACAGCCTGTAACTTCAGTTCCAAGGGATCCCATGCCTTCTTTTGGCTTGTGTGGGCACTTTCATAGACATACTGCACAGAAACACAGTCCTACAGGCATCTGCACATACACATAAATGAAATAAACAAATCTTTAAAAACAAAATAAAATCACCCTGTTTGGTACTAAAAGCATGATAGGAGCTTTTCCCAGAATTGGGGAATAATCCTCCATACTTATAAAATGAACAAGTAAGATCCTACTGGTCCCACAGTTTAGCTTCAGGCTTTAATTAAAAACTGTTATGTTTTTCTCTTATATCTCCCAAATAAGAGGAGGCTTTGTCATGGCTCTGAGTTTTAAAGAGTTAACTAACATGAGGGTGTCTGTGTGCTTGCTTTTGGAAGAGTAGATATAACAAACAAGTCCTAACTAAGATTTAGATGCCAGACCAAATGAGCCCAGTGGGAAGAAATTCATGGATAAGTAGTCTAGACAGACACTATTTCTGAAGATGTAGGTGAGACCTATACCTTCCTATAGAGACATGCAACAAATATGATCAAGTTGGAGCTCTTATTAGGAACCAAAATATTTTAGAAATTCAGAAGTATCACCATTTGCTCAACAGTCACCATGTACTGAACTTCAAGGTAAATGATTGTATCTGACTATAGGAATACAATCAATGTAAGAGTGTATAAGAATCTGGTCAGCATATAGCAATGATGAGCGCTTGCACAAGACCCACGCAAACCCAGACAACTGGAGAAATGGGCAGCAGGCCTCCAACTCAGGTGAGAAACTAATGGCAGCTGATTAGTCTGGGTGAGGGAAAGTAGGTCTTCTTTAAGGGACAGTTAGGCTGATTAGACTGAACTTGTACTGAGGGACATCTGGGTTCAAACAGTTGACTTGATAGGCCTTAACATATATGACAGAATGCATGAAATCTGGTGGGGGCTGTGGGAGGATTGCCAATAGGCAAGGGAGTAAAAGATGACTAAGATGTTTTGTATGAAGTACACAAAAATTCAATAAAATGGACACTGAAACAAAATTAAAAAAGAATATGTGCAGAAAGGTTATTTGTGATCTTTGGCCCATCAAATATTCAATTTTTTATTGCATCTTTAAGATAATTTCTCTTGGAGGCTGCAGAGGACCTGGATGCAATTCCCAGCACCCACGTGCTGGCTGGCAACCATCCTTAACTCCAGTTCCAGGGGAATCTGACACCCTCTTCTGACATCTATGGGCATTGCATGACCTGGGTGCACCTACCTGCATGCAAGCAAGCAATACACTCACTCCCACACCTAAGATAATATAATTTAAAAAATATATATATATATATATATATAATTTCCAAGTACCTTTATTTCCTTCCTAAAGTCTTCAGTATTTCTTTTATTTTTAATTTTACTTTTTTACATGTATGAATGTACTGTCTACATGTAGGTTTGTGCACCTGTGTTGTGCAAATGCTGCAGAGGTCAGAAGAGGGCGTCAGATTCCCCTGGAACTGGAGTTAAAGACGGTTCTCAGCTGCCATGTGGGTGCTGGGAATCAAACCCGGGTCCTCTGCAAGAGCAGTTTGGCACTCTTAACCACTAGGCCATCTCTCCAGCCCCTTCAGTATTACTTAACAGGATTTAGTCAAATGAAAACTTGTTTTACAGACATATCAGACATATCTTTTTTTTCTGGGGTGATCATGATTGAAGGCAGTTCAATCATTGGAAATGATTGTTCCCATTAGTGATTTGAGTGTGGCTAGTCTAGAAAAGGAGCTTTCACAAGAAATTTCAAATATCAATATTTTTTTTGGTGAAAATTTCCTAATATGAAATCTGGATGATTTCATTTTCCTTGGAATTTTCCTGCCATTATGGAAGGTCCCCATTCAGATCTGAATGACAGAATTAAATGTAAGAATAAAATGAAAATTTTAATTAACCAAAGCTGCCTAACTGTGCCTGCCATGGCAGGTGGGTAGGACACTAAAGTGAACATTGGAAGAACATCAGTATTTATTTTATTTTATTTTTTTGGTCTTTTCGAGACAGGGTCTCCCTGTAGCCCCAGCTGTCCTGGAACTCACTCTGTAGACCAGGCTGGCCTTGAACTCACAAAGATCCGCCTGCCTCTGCCTCCCAATTGCTAGGATTAAAGGTGTGCGGCACCACGCCCGGCAGAATATCAGTATTTATTATGCAGGTGTGTGTATTGCTTGAGCTATAAAATGATTCAAAGTAATATATCCCATCCTAATAATTGAACTCTATTCAAAAGAACAACATACAGCCATAATAAAAATGAAAAACAGTGATTCTGTGTTATTAGGCATGATGGCACATGTGGTAGTGGAATGAGAACGGCCTCCCCAGCTCAGTACTTGGTGACAATGTTCCCCCTGCTGGTGCTGTTCAAAGGTCACACTGTCTTTAGGCATTATGGCTCTACTAAAGGAAGTGCGACTGGGGACAGACTCTGAGAGTTCAGAGCCTTGCCCTACATCCAGGTTGCTCTCTCTGCTTCCTTTGTCACTGAAGATGGTACTCTCTGCTCCTGCTGCCTTGCCTGCCACTGGCTGCCCTACCTTGTTGTGTGACTGACTCTTGGCCCACTGAAATCATCAGCCCAAACAAACTCTTCCTTTCATTAGTTGTCTTGGTCATGGTGTTTTATCAGAGGAGCAAAACAGTAACTAATACAGTATATGGTTGCAGCCCCAGCACTTGGGAATGGAGAATATGATTGCAGCCCCAGCACTGGGGAGGTGGGGTATATGATTGCAGCCCCAGCACTTGGGAGGTGGGGTATATGATTGCAGCCCCAGCACTTGGGAGGTGGAGTATATGATTGCAGCCCCAGCACTTGGGAGGTGGAGTATATGATTGTAGCTCCAGCACTTGGGAGGTGGGGTATATGATTGTAGCTCCAGCACTTGGGAGGTGGAGTATATGATTGCAGCCCCAGCACTGGGGAGGTGGGGTATATAATTGTAGCTCCAGCACTTGGGAGGTGGGGTATATGATTGCAGCCCCAGCACTTGGGAGGTGGAGTATATGATTGCAGCCCCAGCACTTGGGAGGTGGAGTATATGATTGCAGCCCCAGCACTTGGGAGGTGGAGTATATGATTGCAGCCCCAGCACTTGGGAGGTGGAGTATATGATTGCAGCCCCAGCACTTGGGAGGTGGAGTATATGATTGCAGCCCCAGCACTTGGGAGGTGGAGTATATGATTGCAGCCCCAGCACTTGGGAGGTGGAGTATATGATTGCAGCCCCAGCACTTGGGAGGTGGAGTATATGATTGCAGCCCCAGCACTTGGGAGGTGGAGTATATGATTGCAGCCCCAGCACTTGGGAGGTGGAGTATATGATTGCAGCCCCAGCACTTGGGAGGTGGAGTATATGATTGCAGCCCCAGCACTTGGGAGGTGGAGTATATGATTGCAGCCCCAGCACTTGGGAGGTGGAGTATATGATTGCAGCCCCAGCACTTGGGAGGTGGAGTATATGATTGCAGCCCCAGCACTTGGGAGGTGGAGTATATGATTGCAGCCCCAGCACTTGGGAGGTGGAGTATATGATTGCAGCCCCAGCACTTGGGAGGTGGAGTATATGATTGCAGCCCCAGCACTTGGGAGGTGGAGTATATGATTGCAGCCCCAGCACTTGGGAGGTGGAGTATATGATTGCAGCCCCAGCACTTGGGAGGTGGAGTATATGATTGCAGCCCCAGCACTTGGGAGGTGGAGTATATGATTGCAGCCCCAGCACTTGGGAGGTGGAGTATATGATTGCAGCCCCAGCACTTGGGAGGTGGGGTATATGATTGCAGCCCCAGCACTTGGGAGGTGGGGTATATGATTGCAGCCCCAGCACTTGGGAGGTGGAGTATATGATTGCAGCCCCAGCACTTGGGAGGTGGGGTATATGATTGCAGCCCCAGCACTTGGGAGGTGGAGTATATGATTGCAGCCCCAGCACTGGGGAGGTGGGGTATATGATTGCAGCCCCAGCACTTGGGAGGTGGGGTATATGATTGCAGCCCCAGCACTTGGGAGGTGGAGTATATGATTGCAGCCCCAGCACTTGGGAGGTGGGGTATATGATTGCAGCCCCAGCACTTGGGAGGTGGAGTATATGATTGCAGCCCCAGCACTGGGGAGGTGGAGTATATGATTGCAGCCCCAGCACTTGGGAGGTGGGGTATATGATTGCAGCCCCAGCACTTGGGAGGTGGAGTATATGATTGCAGCCCCAGCACTTGGGAGGTGGGGTATATGATTGCAGCCCCAGCACTTGGGAGGTGGGGTATATGATTGCAGCCCCAGCACTTGGGAGGTGGAGTATATGATTGCAGCCCCAGCACTTGGGAGGTGGGGTATATGATTGCAGCCCCAGCACTTGGGAGGTGGGGTATATGATTGCAGCCCCAGCACTTGGGAGGTGGAGTATATGATTGCAGCCCCAGCACTTGGGAGGTGGGGTATATGATTGCAGCCCCAGCACTTGGGAGGTGGGGTATATGATTGCAGCCCCAGCACTTGGGAGGTGGAGTATATGATTGCAGCCCCAGCACTTGGGAGGTGGGGTATATGATTGCAGCCCCAGCACTTGGGAGGTGGGGTATATGATTGCAGCCCCAGCACTTGGGAGGTGGAGTATATGATTGCAGCCCCAGCACTTGGGAGGTGGGGTATATGATTGCAGCCCCAGCACTTGGGAGGTGGAGTATATGATTGTAGCTCCAGCACTTGGGAGGTGGGGTATATGATTGCAGCCCCAGCACTTGGGAGGTGGAGTATATGATTGCAGCCCCAGCACTGGGGAGGTGGGGTATATGATTGCAGCCCCAGCACTTGGGAGGTGGGGTATATGATTGCAGCCCCAGCACTTGGGAGGTGGAGTATATGATTGCAGCCCCAGCACTGGGGAGGTGGAGTATATGATTGCAGCCCCAGCACTTGGGAGGTGGGGTATATGATTGCAGCCCCAGCACTTGGGAGGTGGGGTATATGATTGCAGCCCCAGCACTTGGGAGGTGGGGTATATAATTGTAGCTCCAGCACTTGGGAGGTGGAGTATATGATTGCAGCCCCAGCACTTGGGAGGTGGAGTATATGATTGCAGCCCCAGCACTTGGGAGGTGGAGTATATGATTGTAGCTCCAGCACTTGGGAGGTGGGGTATATGATTGCAGCCCCAGCACTTGGGAGGTGGAGTATATGATTGCAGCCCCAGCACTTGGGAGGTGGAGTAAATGATTGCAGCTCCAGCACTTGGGAGGTGGAGTATATGATTGCAGCCCCAGCACTTGGGAGGTGGAGTAAATGATTGCAGCTCCAGCACTTGGGAGGTGGGGTATGATTGCAGCCTCAGCACTTGGGAGGTGGGGTATGATTGCAGCCCCAGCACTTGGGAGGTGGAGACAGGAGGATCAGGAGTTCAAAGCTCGTCTGGGTTACAGGATATCTTCTCTCCAGAAGCAAACAAACAAACAAACAAACAAATAACCGTGTAATCATAAATATTATTAGAGATACAAATGCTGATAGAAGCCTATGCCCATTCTGTTAAGCTATTTGGAAGGAAGAACCAGGAACACATTTCCTCCTCTAAGTGGTGCTGGTTTATTTGTTTTTGCCTGACGTTATGTGGGGGAGAAGCACGCTTTTATTAGCATAAATTAATCATCTGTAGTATTGGGCTTCATTTTCACACGTGAACACAATGCATTTGATCCTGTCATCTGCCCTCTCACTCCTCCCACTCCTGCTAATTCCTTCAAATGCTCTTCAAGGTTGGTGGCCCTGAGGCAGAAGAGCTGGGCAACCTGATGTGCCACCTCCCAAGCTCTGTTTCCTCTGCACCTTACATTTCCTTCTGATGAGACCTGGTCACCTCAAACAAGTTTTCCCTTCCTCTCTGAACTCCTGTATATATGTGAATAAAGACTTAAGAGGAAGCAAAGTGATGAACTCTGCTTAAGGAATCTTGATGGGATCTAACCATTCACTATCCTCAACTAAATCAAACATTTTCCCACATCTGCTCGAACAAAGGATGTATGAAACACTTGCACGCTTGTAGGAAACACTTGTATAAAGCCGCAGCAACAAAGCACCTCTCGCTCATTCTTCTCAAAGCAGTTTATTCAGGCAGGCAGGTCTTGTCAGAACGGTTTATTCAGGCACATCTTTGCTCCTTCTCCAAGCTTCTCCCTCTAAGCCTCAGGTCTTTCCCTCTAAGCCTTCTCCCTTCTCCAAGCCTTCTCCTTCCTCAGGCAAGCAAGCTTCTCTCCTAAGACTAGAAAGGAGAGAGCGAGTCCCTCTATCTAGAAAGTCCCTCTATTTATCCACCTTCCCAGCCCAGGTTGCATGGCCTTAGTCTATTGGTATCATCTGGCCTGATCTTGTATACAGGGTGCACCTGCACAGCTCAAACGGTGAGCGTAGCTTTACTTTGAGGTAGGAGGGAATCAGGTGTTAATCATAAGACTCAGGTGTTAGTCATAAAACTTTGCTAAAGTCTCAGGTGCCTTCCTGGGACCCTCGCAACACCTGCTCTCCACAAAAGGACACACACACCAGCACGTTTAGGGAGGATGTGGCCTGGTTTCTAGAGGAATTTTATAGTCTGTGTAATCCATTTAAATTTTGAAATTCTTTATATCATACAAATTCATGTTCCGTCTGGGAGCCCTGTGATGATATATATATATATACATTGTATGATATCTTCTTACTGCCACAATTACTAAGACATGAAAGCAAACAAAAGCTATGTAATTATCAATCAAAAATGCTAATTTCTCAGAATACTTCATCTCATTACTTTGGTAAATTGGGGTGCTCTATGTGGGTAGCACAATAAAATATTTCTATTTTCTAGGAGTTATGAATGTAACCTAAGAAAAGGTCTGCAAATATAGTTAACAGCCCAGAAGGGATTCTGGCCAGTCCTTATAATAAGAGGAAAAGACAGAGACAAAGAGGTCCTTGCAAAGCAGAATGCAAAGACAAGAGCTTTGCAGCAATCTCTCTAGGGAATGCCAAAAGAGGCAGGACAGAGCCTTCCCTTCTGACAGTTCCATGGCCAGGTGTGGTGACCCAGGCCTTTAATACTAGCACTCAGGAGTCAGAGGTAGGTGGATCTCTGTTCTCTGTAAATTTGAGACCAATTTGGTCTACATAGCAAGTTCCAGGCCACTCAGGAGTACCTGAGTGAGAACCTGTCTCAAAATAAACCAATCAATAAATAAAAATGCATACTTTGGGAGTGTGGCCTTTCCAGCACCTGTGGACTTATGTTCTCTAGATCTGTGAAAAAAAAAAAAAAAAAAAAGAAAAACTTCTGTTATTTTGTCTCTGTGTTTGGGATTATTTTCTATGGGAGCCTTAAGAAACAGATACATGGCTTGTGACTATATTTTATTAAATGCCACACAAACACAAATAAAACAGGAAGATGAATGTTCTTCAGTAATTCATTCAACAAGCTCATTATGTGTTTCTGTGTGCCAAGAGTAATGTGGGTCTCTCCTGGACTTAACAATGACATAGGAAAAGGTATTCTTTGTTTTGTTCTGTTTTGTTTCCTCGCCAGTCTTTGTAGGATAAGAGAAATAAAAATTGGAAACTTCAAAGAGATGTATGAACTAGGGTATGATTCTCTTGAGATGATAGAGTAGGAAGGGTTAAATGGAGTGGGGAGTGGGAGGGCAGAGTAGAGGAGGGTTATGTGGTGGGATGGCCAACACCAAAGGCCTTTAGAAAAAGCTGTATAGAAACCTCCTTCTGTGGAAGCTTCTTAAAGTACATACATATACATTCCAGAAGATTTAAAGAAGGTGCCTTATAAGAGGGGGCACTGCTCCTACTAGACACTATAGGCTAGCAAAGCAAAAGCCCAATATCAGGGTCAAGTCCCTCTTTTGAAGCTGTTGACCAGAGGTCCCATAAGCCTTCAGATATACAACAGAACTTAGTAGTAAGACCCTATTTTCAAGAGAAAAAAAAACAAGGAGAAACCAAGCTGGTGCTGATGTCAAAGCTTCATCTCTACTGTCTAGCCTTCATAGTGTTAGAAGGTGCTATCCATGTATCAAAATAATTTAATCATTAACCTTACATGACTGTGAATCCTGCATGCTTCAACAACTTCCTGACAGGATATGACTGAACTCTAATGTAAAATTGGAACAAATATTATGGAAGTAAACCAATTACTCTCTAATTGAATTTAAAGTCCACTTCATAAAATGGAGCCCATACCCGACATTGATAGCAGGCCTATGAACATGCAGCTAGATAGACATAGCGCTAACTAGATATAGTATTAAAGTGACTCTAAATGACTTGTCATTTTACCCATGGATTAATACATTTGTCAAATCTCACCAAAGAAGCTTCCTCATGCAGCATATGGTGATTAACACAGAGACCCACAACCAGCCAAATTGTAGAAAACAAGAGGATTCAGAGGACTTATCCCTTGAATACAACACCTATGTCAAACTTCTGCCTCTGAAGGCTCAGGGATCACTATGGGAGATGTTGCAGAAAGATTAAAAGAGCCTGTGATGGTGGATTATCCCAAAGAAACAGTTTTCCAGACATCTGGCCAGTAGATCATCATAAGAACTCACAGCCAAGGTGACAGCATACACAAGTACCATGTAAGCTCAAGCCAGACAAATACCAGAACAGACATGAAAAAGTAGGTAAGAAACTTGAGCCCTACCAGGGGAAATGTTGGCAACTGACGGCTACTGGGAAGGGGGGTCAATCTCTTTAAGGGTGTGGCTCTTGGTAGGTAGACCAGGCTCCAATGAATGAATTTACAGTGAAGGGAATTTGGGACATAAGTCTGAATCTATTTATCTATATCTATACCTATAACTATATCATTTATATCTATGTATATGATAGAGTACATGAAATTGGGTGGGGAGTGGAGAGGGGCTCTAAATGCAGATAAGGGAGGGGATCTAGATATGACAAAAACATATTGAATAAAATTTGCAAAAATTCAATAAAACATGAAAAAAATTAAAAAGAAACATATAATACTCGTTTAAATTAGCTTCTAAATACTAGTGTTCAAAGAAGCATTTTGGAGGACTGTGCCCAGTCTTCTATGTATTTATAATGATTTCCTTCTGTAGTATTTTAGTATTTTTCTATCATTACTACATTTGTGGGGGTCTTTTTGAGACAGGGTCTCCCTGTACCCCAAGCTGGTCTGGACCTCACTATGTAGACCAGACTGGCCTTTAACTCAGTAGGCTCTGCTCCTGAGTGCTAGGATTACAGGGGTGTACCACCAAGCATGGCTATTACTACTTATCTTTTTTTATCCTTTGGATTTTTAAATGGCTCAGTTCTCTAAATTCTAAACTCAAAATAGATCACGGTGGGGTCAGGGGAGGAGAAATTGGAGGTAAGGGCATGGATGGTGAATTTGATAAAAACACTTTGTATACATGTATGAATTTCTCAAAAAATAAATAAAAATATATTTCAAAAATATGTTTTGACTGGCAAATATAAAGTACAGAAAGACATTCTTACCAAAAATCTGAAAAAATATTTTAGACACACTCAATTCAAATGCTGAGTGTATCCAAAATAATGAAAATATCTTCCACAGCACCTGCTAATTGCAGATGCAGAGGAAGCACATGTGAGGCTGCACTCTAATACAGATGCAGAGGGAGCACATGGGAAGCTGCACTCTAATGCCCTGCTATTGTTTTCTGTTTTCTCTGTGTCTGGCCTTTGTTTTTGATTTTGTTTTCTTTTTGTCTTGTGCATCTTATTAAGAGTGCAGCTCCATGTGCTCCCTGTGCATCTTTATTAGAGTGCAGGCTTCCCATGTGCTCCCTCTGCATTTGTATTAGAGTGCAGCCTCCAATGTGCTCCCTCTGCATCTAATTAGAGTGCAGCTTCCCATGTGTCCCTCTGCAATCTGTATCTAGAGTGCAGCCTCCATGCACCTGATAAGCTACCCTCTGCATCTGTATTAGAGTCAGGCTTCCCATGTGCTCCCTGTGCATCTGTATTAGAGGCAGCCTCCCATGTGCTCCCTCTGCATCTGTATTAGAGTGCAGCTCCTTGCTCCCCATCTGGTTAGTGCTTCCCATGCCTTGCATCTTAGCCAATTACTCTCTACTGATTTAGTCGTTCCCATGCCGCTCTATGATCAGCTCCCATGTGCTCCCTCTGCATCTGATTAGAGTGCAGACTCCCATGTGCTCCCTCTGCATCTTATTAGAGTGCAGTCATGTTCCCTTGCACTTAGTGTTCCAGTGCTCTTTGCATCTGTATTAGAGTGCAGCTTACGCATGTGCTCCTGCTGCATCTATCATAGAGTGCAGCCTCCCATGTGCCCCCTCTGCACTCTGTACTTAGAGTGCAGCATTCCATGTGCTCCCTGCATACTGTATTAGAGTGCAGTCCCATGTGCTCCCTCTGCAACCATATTAGGGTGCAGTTTCCCATGTACCCTCCACTTATTACTGCACTTCCATGTCCACTCTGCATCGTAGAGTAGCCCCATGAGCTCCTCCACTTATAAGTGCAGTCCATTGCCCTCTGCATCTGTATTAGAGTGCATCCAGTGCCCTCCTCATCGTGATGCAGCATCGCCTCCCTTGCATCTGTTAGTGTGACTAGTCTGCTGCATGCATTAGTACCTCCCATGTGCTCCCTCTGCTCTGTTTACGCTTCCCACTGTCCGTGCTCGTATAAATAGTCCATTGCCCTCTGCATGTATTGAGCAGCTCCCATGTGCTCCCTGCTCATAAGTCGCATTCCGTCTCTGATTTTATTAGAGTGCAGCTCCATGCTCCTGCATCTATTGAGTGAGCCTTGCTCCCTCTGCATCTGTATAGAATCGCAGCTATCCCATGTGCTCCCTCTGCATCTGTATTAGAGTGCAGCTTCCCATGTGCTCCCTGTGCATCTGTATTAGAGTGAAGCCTCCCATGTGCTCCCTCTGCATCAATATGAGAGTGCAGCTTCCCATGTGCTCCCCTGCATCTGCATTAGAGTGCCAGCCTCCCTGTGCTCCCTCTGCATCTGTATGAGAGTGCAGCCTCCCATGTGCTCCCTTGCATCTGTATTAGAAGTCCGCCTTCCCATGTGCTCCCTCTACATCTATATTAGAGTGCAGCCTCCCATGTGCTCCCTGTGCGTCTGTATTAGAATGCGCTCCCATGTGCTCCATCTACATCTGTATTAGAGTGCAGCCTCCCATGTGGTCCCTCTGCATCTGCATTAGAGTGCGGCCTCCCATGTGCTCCCTCTCATCTGTATTAGGTGCAGCTTCCCATGCTGCTCCCTGTGCATCTGTTCTAGGGTGCAGCTCCCATGGCTCCCGTGCATCTGCTATTAAGTGCAGTTGCCCATGTGCTCCCCTGTGCATCTGTATTAGAGTGCAACCTCCATGTGCTCCCTCTGCATCTGAATTAGAGTGCAGCTTCCCATGTGCTCCCTTGCATCTGCTATTAGAGTGCTCTTCCCATGTGCTCCCTCTACATCTATATTAGAGTGCAGCTCCCCATGTGCTCCCTCTGCATCTGTATTAGAGTGAGCCTCCCATGTGCTCCCTCTGCATCTGTATTAGAGTGCAGCTTCCCATGTGCTCCCTCTGCATCTGCATTAGAGTGCAGCCTCCCATGTGCTCCCTCTGCATCTGTATTAGAGTGCAGCTTCCCATGTGCTCCCTCTGCATCTGTATTAGAGTGCAGCTTCCCATGTGCTCCCTCTGCATCTGCATTAGAGTGCACTTCCCATGTGCTCCTCTGTGCATCTGTATTAGAGTGCAGCTTCCCATGTGCTCCTCTGTGTCTGTTTTAGAGTGCAGCTTCCCATGCACTCCCTCTGCATCTGCATTAGAGTGCAGCCTCCCATGTGCTCCCTCTGCAACTGTATTAGAATGCAGCTTCCCATGTGCTCCCTGTGCATCTGTATTAGAGTGCAGCCTCCCATGCGCTCCCTCTGCATCTGTATTAGAGTGCAGCTTCCCATGTGCTCCATGTGCATTACTGTATTAGAGTGCAGCTTCCCATGTGCTCCCTGTGCGTCTGTATTAGAGTGCAGCTTCCCATGTGCTCCCTCTGCATCTGTTTTAGAGTGCAGCTTCCCATGTGCTCCCTCTGCATCTGTATTAGAGTGCAGCCTCCCATGTGCTCCCTCTGCATCTGTATTAGAGTGCAGCCTCCCATGTGCTCCCTCTGCTCTAGTATTAGAGTGCAGCTTCCCAGTGCTCCCTCTGCATCTGCATTAGAGTGAAGCTTCCCATGTGCTCCCTCTGCATCTGTATTAGAGTGCAGCCTCCCATGTGCTCCCTCTGCATCTGCATTAGAGTGAAGCCTCCCATGTGCTCCCTCTGCATCTCTATTAGAGTGCAGCCTCCCATGTGCTCCCTCTGCATTTATTAGAGTGAGCTTCCCTTGCTCCCTCTGCATCTGATTAGTGCAGCTTCCCATGTGCTCCTCTGTCATCTGTATTAGAGTGCAGCTTCCCATGTGCTCCCTCTGCATCTGTAATTAGAGTGCAGCTTCCCATGTGCTCCCTTTGCATCTGCGTTAGAGTGCAGTTTCCCATGTGCTCCCTGTGCATCTGTATTAGAGTGAAGCCTCCCATGTGCTCCCTCTGCATCTGATTAGAGTGCAGCTTCCCATGTGCCTCCCTCTGCATCTGTATTAGAGTGCAGCCTCCCATGAGCTCCCTGTGCATCTGTATTATGAGTGCAGCTTCCCACGTGCTCCCATCTGCATCTGTATTAGAGTGCAGCTTCCCATGTGCTCCCTCTGCTCTGTATTAGAGTGCAGCTTCCCATGTGCTCCCTCTGCATCCTGATTAGAGTGCAGCTTCCCATGTGCTCCCGCATCTGATTAGATGTAGCTTCATTGCTCCCTGTGATCTGTATAGAGTGCAGCTTCCCATGGCTCCCTGTGCATCTGTATTAGAGTGCAGCTTCCCATGTGCTCCCTGTGCATCTGCATTAGAGTGCACTTCCCATGTGCTCCCTCTGCATCTGCATTAGAGTGCACGTTCCCATGTGCTCCCTGTGCATGTGTATTAGAGTGCAGCTTCCCATGTGCTCCCTCTGCATCTAATTAGAGTGCAGCTTCCCATTCTCCCTCTGCATCTGCATTAGAGTGCAGCCTCCCATGAGCTCCCTCTGCATCTGTATTACAGATGCAGCTTCCCTATGTGCCTCTCCGTGCATCTGTATTAGAGTGCCAGCTTCCCATGGCTCCCTGTGCTTTGTATTAGAGGCAGCTTCTCCATGTGCTCCCTCTGCATCTATATTAGAGTGCAGCTTCCAATGTGCTCCCTCTGCATCTGCATTAG
>VZQC01007135.1:67067-150476 GCA_009823505.1 Rhizomys pruinosus | reverse complement strand
AGGGAGTACATGGGAAGCTGCATTCTAATACAGATGCAGAGGGAGCACATGGGAGGCTGCACTCTAATACAGATGCAGAGGGAGCACATGGGAAGCTGCACTCTAATGCAGATGCAGAGGGAGCAAATGGGAAGCTGCACTCTAATACAGATGCAGAGGGGGTGCATGGGAAGCTGCACTCTAACACAGATGCACAGGGAGCACATGGGTAGCTGCACTCTAATACAGATGCAGAGGGAGCACATGGGAGGCTGGCCTCTAATACAGATGCAGAGGGAGCACATGGGAAGCTGCACTCTAATACAGATGCAGAGGGAGCACATGGGAAGCTGCACTCTAATACAGATGCACAGGGAGCACATGGGAAGCTGCACTCTAATACAGATGCAGAGGGAGCACATGGGAAGCTGCACTCTAATACAGATGCAGAGGGAGCACATGGGAAGCTGCACTCTAATACAGATGCAGAGGGAGCACATGGGAAGCTGCACTCTAATACAGATGCAGAGGGAGCACATGGGAAGCTGCACTCTAATACAGATGCAGAGGGAGCACATGGGAAGCTGCACTCTAATACAGATGCAGAGGGAGCACATGGGAAGCTGCACTCTAATACAGATGCAGAGGGAGCACATGGGAAGCTGCACTCTAATACAGATGCAGAGGGAGCACATGGGAAGCTGCACTCTAATACAGATGCAGAGGGAGCACATGGGAAGCTGCACTCTAATACAGATGCAGAGGGAGCACATGGGAAGCTGCACTCTAATACAGATGCAGAGGGAGCACATGGGAAGCTGCACTCTAATACAGATGCAGAGGGAGCACATGGGAAGCTGCACTCTAATACAGATGCAGAGGGAGCACATGGGAAGCTGCACTCTAATACAGATGCAGAGGGAGCACATGGGAAGCTGCACTCTAATACAGATGCAGAGGGAGCACATGGGAAGCTGCACTCTAATACAGATGCAGAGGGAGCACATGGGAAGCTGCACTCTAATACAGATGCAGAGGGAGCACATGGGAAGCTGCACTCTAATACAGATGCAGAGGGAGCACATGGGAAGCTGCACTCTAATACAGATGCAGAGGGAGCACATGGGAAGCTGCACTCTAATACAGATGCAGAGGGAGCACATGGGAAGCTGCACTCTAATACAGATGCAGAGGGAGCACATGGGAAGCTGCACTCTAATACAGATGCAGAGGGAGCACATGGGAAGCTGCACTCTAATACAGATGCAGAGGGAGCACATGGGAAGCTGCACTCTAATACAGATGCAGAGGGAGCACATGGGAAGCTGCACTCTAATACAGATGCAGAGGGAGCACATGGGAAGCTGCACTCTAATACAGATGCACAGGGAGCACATGGGAAGCTGCACTCTAATACAGATGCACAGGGAGCACATGGGAAGCTGCACTCTAATGCAGATGCAGAGGGAGCACATGGGAAGCTGCACTCTAATACAGATGCAGAGGGGGCACATGGGAAGCTGCACTCTAATACAGATGCAGAGATGGCACATGGGAAGCTGCACTCTTATACAGATGCAGAGGGAGCACCTAGAAAGCTGTCCTCTAACACTTCCCCTGATGTCTTGGCCCAGGCCATCTTTTCTCCATTCTATCAAAAACATTAGAAAGTACGTGTGGCTCCTAATCTGCTGCTGCTTTGCTCTCTTCATGATGATATTTCATCTTGTAATGTGCCATCCCATATTGTATCAATCACATTACAGTATGTCAGTTAATGTAACAGGGTGCAGTATGATTGACACAATCCACTAGGTTTTGTCACAACGTTGTATGTCAAACAGGACATTTTTATGAGTTTTGTACAGAGATAAAAGTTAATGTATTTTACAAAACATCACCTACTAGGTGCAACAGGAAAGGGAAAAGGGCAGGCTGGGGATACTTATTTTTTAAAATATTTTTGTAACATTCCTGTTCAGGGAGCTGATAAACATCTGCTCAATTAATGGACTCAAGTCTTCCCTCTAACCATATCAAACATACCCAACAAGCTAGTAGTAAATTTTAGGGTTATATTCTAGTTCTATCTATTCCTCCTTGTAACATTATTCAAAATACATTGTAAGATCACCTTTAATAAAAGGAAAGAATTATCAAAAGGAAGGCTTGAATTTGAGCCCAAGTGGAAAAAAACATCAGATAGCCTCCCAGTGAGTTAGGAATGTTCCTAGAAGTCTTTACAGATGAGAATGTGGTAGTAAGTCTCAACAAATAATAATCTAAACAAAAAGGGAGTTTATTGTAAAGACATGGAGACTTTTCTGGGAAATGATGGCAAAGATAAAACAGGCCTCAGGAAAGAGCTGGGAGCAGAAATTAGAAATCTATGGATTGGATTGTAGGCCTGTGCAGCTGTGGGGTTGAAGATATCTAGCCAGCCTGAACACAGGTACCCTGTTGCCTCTAGGAAACTTGGGTACATTCAGATCGGCCAGCCAAGCACAGGGTGTGGGCAAGGTGCACAACTCAGGTGGATTGTTGGAGGATTGGATTATTTGCCTGTTGTGTACAGAGATTGGTTGCTTTGGCCAGACCAGCTGAGGTGCAGGGTACAAGCTAAGCAAGCAGCTCATGCCCCCCCACCCCACCAACTGGAATTCCAGAGGAAGTGTCCAGGTGGGACTTACAGTACAGTAAGCCCTACAACCAACCTATAGCAACTGGCTAGCAGGAGGCAGAGGGAGTACAGTGCTCAGAGGGTATCATCCGGGTTGTTACCCAGTTTTTGGAGAAACTGCAGAACAGAAAGGGAACTGTGAGCTATACCTTTCAATATATAACCAAAATTGAAACCTTGAAACCTAGACAAGTCAACAATCCATAAACAAGGAAAAAACTCTGAAGGCATCTGAAGGAATCAAGGAAAGCAATCCTTCAACACAGTGAAAAAACCTTTGAGATTCGCATCAGAATACAAATGAAAAGAAACCCACATGCCAAAAGCACGATGGAAGAACAATACAAGAAAAACGCAGAATAATTCCACACTAAACTCTACCAAGCCTATAGAAGAGTCTTACAATGAGATCTCCCTAGAGGTAACCCAGGACACAGATCTTAGAAGAACAATATGTTCAAAGAAATAATATAATATAAAGAACAAATCAGAGCACTAAGGGGAGAGAATGAAAAACTCAGGAAGGACTTAGAGGGAGAGAATGACAAACTTTGGAAAGAACTAAAAGGAGAAAATGACAAAGTCCCAAAAGAACTAGAAGGAGAAAATGACAAACTGCAGAAGGAAATGGAAACACTGAAAGGATCCCATGCTGAAATGAGAAAAGAAACCACCCAGTGAAGCAAGGAGCCATAAGAAGCTCTAAAACGAAGCAGAAATACTAAAGAAATCACAGGATGAAATGAAAAAGGAAATTGAACACTCAACCAATCAAGAAGAAAGGATGGGAAAAAGCCTCAGAAGCAGAATGGAGGAAGCAGAAAAAAAGAATATCAGACCTGGAAGATAACACAGAACAACTAAAAAGCTCAAGTAAAGACTATTACAAATTTAAAAATACACAAGAGTGGAACAACCAGGAAATGTGGAACACTATGAAAACATCAAATCTCCACATCATAGGGATGGAGGAAGAAGAATCCCAAGAGAATGGTTATTGATCAGATGGTCAACAGAATAATCAATGAAAATTTCCCCAAACTAAAAAAAGACAAATCCATACAAATACAAGAAGTACATAGAACATCAAATAGACAAGATCAGAAAAGAAACTCCCCACACCATATCATAGTTAAAATGCTGGACACCCAAAACAAAGACAAAATTCTGAAAGCCAGAAGAGAAAAGCAACAAGTTACATATAAGAGGAAACCTATCAGAATTACAGCTGACTTTTCAGTGCAAACTATGAAAGCAAGAAGAATGTGTACCAAAGCATTCGCAGTGCTAAACAAATGCCAACCCAGGTTACTATTTTTTTTTTTATTTTGCTGTTACCCACAAAAATGTGGATTCTAGTTGAAGGAGAAAGAAAAATCCTCCATGACATAAACAAGGTGAAAGAACATATGTATGGAAAACCAACCCTTGAGAGAATACTTGAAGCAATTCAAAGGACAGAGGAGAGGAACAACTATCCCCAGGCACCTAGAAAGGGAAATTAATAAAACCATAACCGCGGAAGTAGAAACCTAGGCCAAAAACACAAGTGGATAATAAGGTGAAAGGAAGAAACACACATCTCTCAATTATAACCTTAAATATTAATGGACTAAACTCCCCAATCAAAAAGCATAGACTGGGAGAATGGATTAGGAAACAGAACCAACCTATATGTTGTATATAAGAAACACATCTAATCCTCAAGGATAAGCACCAACTTAAAGTGAAAGGATGGAAAAAAATATTCCAAGCAAATGGTACCAAAAAAAGTAGGAGTTGCTATTTTAATATCAGACAAAACAGACTTCAAAGTAGACGTAATCAGAAGAGACAGAGAGGGCCATTACATCCTTATCAAAGGGAAAATTAACCATGAAGAGTTCACAATCATGAATATATAGGGACCAAACTCTGGTGCACTAAACTTTATAAACACAATTCTATAGGACCTCAAGGCACAGATTAACCCTAGCACACTCATAGTAGGAGATTTCAATACCCCTCTAAGCCCTTTGGACAGATCAACTGGACATCTGAACTAAACAATATGATACAGCAAATGGACCTCACAGACATTGACCAAATACCCAAGCACCAGAGAATACACTTTTTACTCAGCACCTCACAGAACATTCTCCAAAACTGACCACATACATGGACACAGAAATAAACCTCAACAAATACAAAAAAGATTGAAATAATTTTATGCATTCTATCAGACCACAGTGTAATAAAGCCCAATATAAACACCAGGATAGCCCTGCTATCTACAGGAAGACATAGAGACTAAACAATACACTCCTGAATAATGAATGGACCAAGGAAGAAATAAAGAAAGAAATAAAAACATTCCTGGAACTAAACAACAATGACAGTATAACAAAACAAAACCTATGGGATACTTTGAAAGCAGTCCTAAGAGGGAAGTTTATAGCCCTGGGTGCCAACATTAAAAAAACAGAAAGAGCACAGATAAATGAGCTAACACTGCAACTAAAAACACTTGAACGACAACAACAAATAAACCCTAAATGCAACAGACAGGAAAAAATAACAAAAATCAGAGCAGAAATTAGTGAAATAGAATCAAAGAAAATAATACAAAAAAAATCAATGAATCTAGAAGTTGGTTCTCTGAAAGAATAAATAAGATAGACAGACCTCTAGCCCAGTTAACCAAAAGAAAGAAAGAACAACTCTAAATCGATAGAATTCATGACAAAAGAGGAAATATCACAAGAGACAATGAAAAGATCCAGACAATCAATGGGAACACTTCAAAAACCTAAACTCTACTAAATTTGAAAACCTAAGAGAAATGGGTGAATATCTGAAATCCCTGGAATCACCAAAGCTAAACCAAGAAGAGATTGACAGCTTAAATAGACCCATAATATATGAAGAAATTGAAAATATAATAAGAAACCTCCCAACTAGAAAAATCCCAGGCACAGATGGTTTCACAACAGAATTCTATAAAACACTTAAAAAGGACTTACAACCTTATTACTCAAACTGTTCAGAAGGATAAAAGCAGAGGGAAATCTCCCAAATTCCTTCTATGAAGCCAGCATCACTCTAATACCAAAACCAGGCAATATAGACCCATCTCATTAATGAGCTCAGATGCAAAAATTCTCAACAAAATACTTGCAAACCACATACAGACCCACATCAAAAAGATCATCCATCATCACAAAGTTGGATTCATACCAGAGACACAGGGATGGTTCAACATACAAAAATCAGTAAATAACACAAAACACATAAATGGACAGAAAGACAAAAAAAAAAAAAAATCTCAATTGGTACAGAAAAAGCCTTTGGCAAAATCCAGCATCCCTTCATGCTTAAAGTCCTATAGGGAATTGTACTGGAGGGATCATTCCTCAACATAATCAAAGCATATACAAGAAACCCACAGCCAACATCATCCTAAATGGAGAACAGTTAGAAGGATTCCCCTTAAAGGTAGCAACTTGGCAAGGCTTCCCCCTATCACTACTCCTCTTCAATGTAGTACTTGAAACACTTGCTAGGGCAATAAGGCAAGAAAAGGATATTAAAGGAGTACTAATTGGAAAAGAGGAAGTCAAACTATCCTTTTTGCCAATGACGTGATAGTTTACCTAAGGGATGCTGAAAACTCCACTAGAAATATCACAGAAATGATTAAGAGTTTCAGTAAAGTGACAGGATACAAAATTAACCTAGAAAAATCAGTAGCCTTTCTTTACACCAACAACAAGCACGTGAAGAAGGAATACAGGAAGACCTCCCCACTCACAATAACCTCAAAAAGAATAAGATACCTAGGAACAAACCTAACCAAAGACACCAAAGATATCTACAAGAAAAAAATTTAAACCCCTGAAGAAGGAAATTGAAGAAGACACCAGAAGAGGGAAAGACCTCCTTTGCTCATGGATTGGGAAGATTAATATAGTAAAAATGTCCATTCTACCCAAACTGATATACAGATTCAATACGATCCCAATTAAAATCCCCAAGAATTTCTTCACAGGCTTGGAAAAAATCCTTAAATTCATATGGAAAAACAAAAGACCCCCGAACAGCCAAAGCAATACAGAGGGGATTTCTATACCAGAAATCAAACTATACTACAGTGCTATAGTCATAAAAACAGCCTGGTACTGACACAAAAACAGACCTGTAGACCAATGAAGCAAATCTAAAGATCCAAACTTGAGGACATACAATTTCATCCACCTCATTTTGACAAGGGGGCCAAAAAGACTCAATAGAGGAAAGACAGCATCTTCAGCAAATGGTGTTGGCAAAACTGGATAACCACTTGTAGAAGAATAAAATTAAACCCCTACCTCTCACCCTGTACAAAAATCAACTCCAAATGGATCAAAGATCTTAACATGAAACCCCAAACTCTGAAGGCGATAGAAGAAAAAGTTGGCAACAACCTACAAGAGTAGGTGTAGGAAAAGTCTTTCTAAATCAGACAGCAGCTGCACAGGAAATAAGGTCGACAAGCGACAAGTGGGACCTTATTAAACTCAAAAGCTTCTTTACAGCAAAAGAAACAATCAGGGTAGTGAAGAGAATACCTACAGAGTGGGAGGAAACCTTCACCAGTGATACATCTGACAGAGCATTAACTTACAGAATTTATAAACTACTCAAAAACAAAGAAGAAAACAAATGACTTACTCAAAATACAGAGTAAAGAGCTGAATAGAGACTTCACAAGTGAGGAAATAAAGATGGCTGAGAAACCTCTTAAAAAGTGTTCAACATTGCTAATAATTAAGGGAAAGCAAATTAAAACCACTTTAAGATATCATCTCATTCCACTAAAGCTGGTTAGGATCAAGAAAACAAATGATACCAAATGCTGGAGAGGGTGTGGGGAAAGGGGAACACTCATCCACTGCTGGTGGGAATGTAAACTCATACAACCACTATGGAAATCAGTGTGGAGAACCCTTAAAAGACTGAAAATAAGCCCACCACCTGACCCAGCCATACCACTCTGGGGTATATAACCACAAGATTCATCCTAGTGCAGAGATGCATGTACAGTAATCTCTATTACAGCTCTCTTCACAATAGTGAAGAGCTGGAACCAATCTAAGTGCTCCTCAACTGACGAGTGGATAGAGAAAATGCGGTACATCTACATAATGGAGTTCTATGCAGCAGTAAAGAAAGATGACATCATGAAATTTGCAGGTAAATGGATGGAACTAGAAGATATTATGTTAAGTGAAGTAACACAGTCCCAATAAAACAAACATCCCAATAGAACAAACAATGAATGGTATCCCTCATCTGTGGATACTAGCACCAAGTACCTAGTTGTAAGGCAAACTAAGCAATGTTAACGTTATATTCCTCGGGATCTGAAAACAACTGTGCTCTTATGTTGTGAATCCTTAGACAGGTTCTAGAATTAACCTACCATTTATTTTCAGACTTTGGATTCATATGGATGGTGGGTATGTGTTCTGGTTTGTCTTCCATTGCTGTGACAAAGCACTCTGACCGACACCAACTTGGGGAGGAAAGGGTTTATTCAGCTTACATCTCCTGGGTCACAGTTCTCAGGGAGCCCAAGGCAAGAACTCAGGGCAGGAACCTGGAGGCAGGAGCTGAAGCACAGGCCATGGAGGAGTACTGTTCACTGGCTTGCTCCTCTGGCTCATGCCCAGCCCGCCTTCTTATACAGTACACAACAACCTGCCTAGGGTGGCACTACTCATTGTGGGCTGGGCCCTCCCACACTGCTCAACAATAAAGACAATACTCCACAGATGTGGCCACAGGCCAATCCAATGGAGCCAATTCCCCAACTGAGGCTCCCTCGACCCAGGTGTGTCAAGCTGACACTAAAGCTATCCAGCACAGTGTGTATACATATTTTAGAGTAATATAAAATCAAAATGGAAAAATGCAAATCATGAAATATGATATGGAAATAACATATAGTTTGTTTTCAGAGGACATAATTTTAGTACAGGTATGATGTATCAGGCTGATATAACTTAGCCTTTCTGGGTGCTTAACGACTATACTTAACATCCACACCAATTTGGCCCAGGGACCTAAGGGATAACTTTGTTCCTTTCCCTCAGAGGTCAACTAAGTCCCAGAGGACTACACATGGGGGCATCACTTGAAATGTCCTGTAAATGTTAGTCAACAGTCTTCCTGTGTAGGGAGGTCTTGGAGATCCACTAATGGGATGTCAGACAGTGTCCAGTCTATAAAGAAAAAAGTCTGCTCATGCTTCAAAAAGGGAAGCCTGGTTTAGCAAGACCTGACTTTGTCCTCAAGTGGATGGAACTGGTAAATGAAAAGCCAAAAGAAGCCAGGGGCTCCTTCCCCACCTCCCCGCCCCCCCAAAAAAACCCTGAGTGACCCCTGAGGACCAGATCCTCAACTGACCTTGAGAAAATAAAACTTTGGTTAATCTGGGCTAACTGTGTGGCCTTAAGCATCCAAAAGGAAAGTATAACCAGAAATAAATTATCAGTAAGGCCTGAGAAATTGTACTTCATATATAAAATTTGAGATGGTAGTAAAAAGAAATAAAGAAAAAGAAAAAAGAAATAGAGAGCAGTGTTGTTTTGCCTGTCTTCAATTCTTACTGGGAAATGCATCTATTCTGTGGTTGCCACTGCTTTTGCCATCCTTCAAAGACACGAGACACAGCTTTTTAACCTTCGAATATGGACTGAAGACTCATGTCTTCTTCAGGAATCCTCCAAACCGTCAGTGCCAAATGGGGACTGCTGAGACATCCAGCTTGTGGACTGGGCAGCTACTGGTGTTTTGGCCTCTTCAGAGTATAGACTGCCATTGCTGGACTACACAGGCTGTATCATGAAGGCCAGCACAGGAAGATCAAGACAGGAAGCAGTGCTTACTGGGCTCATTTGGGTGACCATGGGAAGGAAAGACCCCAGTGTGGAGCACAAGGGCAGGATTGATGGTTGTTTGGGCTTCCCAAGGAGGTACCTTTGAGCACTTCCTTAAGGAAAACATGACATCTTTTAGAAAAAACTGATCCTTTACATCTTGCAAGTTGGAGAGAGCAACAACAAAAGAACTTGAAAAATACCAACTGAAACAGTGAAGGTCTCCCCAAAACGATAAGCCTCTGCTTTGAAAAAAAAACTTTACAGAAATAAATAAAAATTAATAAAAAAATTAAAAAAAAACTTTGGAAAGACAGAAAAAGGTGCAAGACAGGTATGGCAGAGTGCATGAACTCAGGTGGGGCGGGGGGCATGGAAAGGGAAATGACTCTAAATTGGATTGAGAAATGATGTATGATGTATGAAAAAGTTTAATAACAATAAAAATATATTTAAAAAGAAATCTACCAGCATTCTCTTGTCTCTTTCCTCTTCCTTCCCTATTGTACCTCCATTCCCTTGATAGAATTTACCCCCATAAAAGTCAACAAGTTTAATTCCCAAATGACATGGAAATGTTAGTAAATACTTGTTGATTTTGTAATTGTTCCAATTTCTTGCCCCACCTTGTATAGACTTCACCCCTAGCTACAGAGTAAAACTCAGAATTACTTCCATTATCAAAGCCAGTTATTGAGGATTCAGTGAAGGGCACTAACCCTAAGCAGCTCCATTAGTGTGGCTCCAGGGACAATGTGTCTTGAATCTTGAAAAAAAGTCACTATTTCTCTCTGGGTATAATTCACTGCAAGAGAGTCTGGGACTGGGCAGCCACTCACAGCAGCCAATGAGTCAAGAGCCATCTCAGAGGAAGGGAAGAAGGGAGGCTTTAGTCTGGATGGTGTCATCTGAGTTTCTGATCAAATCAGACCTGAAATCCAAATTTCTCCTAAAAGTTTAGATATATGGACCAACAAAAATCTTTTCTTTCTTAAACCAATATGAACCAAGTTTTTAATTTCTTGTTACTGAATGAGTATTCAACCCATGTAAAAGACAATCTTAACTTTATAAGTCTCCAGCTGACGTAGCACCAGACTAATCAGACAGGCCAAGGGAACAGGCACAGTTACACAGCATCAAATCCAATCCAGTAGCTGTACTGAGGAACAGAGTAAACATGATTTTGAATAAAACTGATTTTTTTTGTGAAGATACTCATTAGCTAGATGAATCTGGATAAACTTTCTCTTTGTTAAGCTAGTTTATCATATTTCTGGACATAATAGCGTAAGCTTTTTACAGCTTTCACAATTTTACCCTTTCCTCTGCTTTTCGTATTTGTGCACATTAAAAACATGAAAATATTTAGATTGTTTTATTTTATGACTTTGCCCTCCAAAGTTCAAAGACAATTATCCTTTGAAGAGCAACTTCCTCGAGGACACACATGGATTATCTGGTGGTGCTGAGAGAAAACAAGGCTCAGCCCTCCTGCCTTTCTGGAGGAATCTCATGTGATATAACAAGAAGCTTAGGCTGCTTATACCCTCCACTGAAGGAACAACTCCTGGAATTCAGGACAAGGAGAAAAGTATGGATACATATTATTTGTTGTCCTAATATATTTTGTTTGTAAAGAATTAAAAGCTGGAGATAATTGAATTTTAAATGTATTAACCTGGATTGTCCGTGTGCCAGAATTACATTAGAAAATTAAAAGTTTTATTTTAGTAATTAAAATAATGTTTATGAAACCCCATAAAACAAAAGAAGTCCACATGTAGAGCAAGCATAAATCCTACAAATTCTGAAACAGAAAGCAGGCAAGCACTGAGGCTGCTTATCTTGAATAAGTTCAAAGCGGTGTGGTTGTAAGCATGTTTGCTTCACTTTTTACATATTTTTTTTCATTTTCCTTATTTGTTCATGGTACATGACCACCACTTTTATTTATTTATTTATTTTTTAGGCACTTCAGGATAGAATTTACTTCGGGGTAGCTGGGGCTAAGCTCAAGGAAAATAGAGCCAGCACTGAATGGCATCTGGCCTGAAAATTTAAGGGAAGAGGTAAGAAAAGGATTCAGTGAGTGGGGTTGGGGGTTGGGTGTCTAGAAAAAGTCTTTGGTTTTTCAAAGGGGTGGAAGATTCCTGAGTATTCTGTGATGGCCCATTTTTTTTCCATAACCAAAGACAGGCCAGGTAGAACAGGATTCTTGGTGCCTTGGGTGTCTCTGCATTTCAAATGGACTCACAGCTTTTGGGAATTCGCACCCTGACATTCCAGCCTTTTGTTTTTTATAGCAAAAGGGGTGAAGGTCTACCTTCTGTAACTGCTTCAGAGCTGAACAAGGATAGAGTGGAGGGTGGGGAATTTAATTTGGAAAGTCAGGGATGTGATTCTCCATCTTAGTCACTTTGAGTGTCCAGTCCCTGATCCAGGTCGGCAGTGGTCAGTTACTGATGGGCAGTTTTTCCTTCTGTGACTGAGAGACTAAATCTTGTATAAGGGAGGCATTGGATTTGGTTTTGGAAATATCGTAAAAGGCCTCTGAGCACAAAATTACTAGTACTGTCAGTGGGCCTAGTAAAAGCGTTAGCAAAGGAAGAATTGCTACCCAGGGACCCCAGTTAGAGGGGCCCTCTCCATTGGGGGAGTCCTCTGTGACAGGTTATGCACTACATTCTGCAGGTGGTGGATATTTTTTTCTACTTTTCATGATTTACTAACAGAATAGCAACACTCTTCTCTTTTTTTTTTTTGTGGTATGCACTTGGCACATCCCTGCACATACTTGTGTATACATACATACACACATACATACATACATATATACATACATACCTATAGACAAATCACACAAATATTAAATTTAATTTTTAGAAGGAGTTTTCAAAGTGGACCTCAACACTGGAAGGTTTATTAATAATGGCATAATATCTATATACAAGAAAATCTATAATGAAACAAAGAAACAAGCCAAGCAAACCATCATGGAAAAAGTGACACTTCTTCAGGCAGAGCCTCAGGTGGGTCCTGCCAGATTGATCTCTGAAGAAGGTGGAGGTGTCATAGGAGGTGATAGCTCTGTACGTAGTATACTGCATCTGAAGACTTTCCAGTGAGAAAGGATGTGGTCATCCTGAGCAATGGAAGCCTAAGCTAATGTGGATGTTAGTGTCTTAGCCAAAAAAGTGTTTAGCCAAAAAAGTTCAAAACATATAAACAAGAACATTTAACAATAGCATAAATGAAGATGCAAAGAAAGAAATTATTTCCATGTGCCTCTGCAATGCCTGTGCTTCTAGCTGTTGTTACAGAAGAGTCAATATATTAGACATTTAAAGTTTATGAAAAAGTTTCAATGAGCTAAGATTAATTTATTCGTAAAGATTTTATTTTAATGGATGTAGTATAGCCTGGATGTGTGGTACAGTCTGTAAAATGTCCAGTGGTGTCCCAGGCTTTCACATGTGGAGTGCTCACCTGCTGATTACCCAGAGCAACTCTACTCCTGTAAAGTCCTTGGTAAGTGGTATGAACAATAGAGTCATTTAAAAAGTCTTCTGTACCATATTTTTTTATCTTTTAAAAATCAGCTGTATTGAAGTATAATTCACATAACATATGGTGCCTGTGAGTATATTCACAAAGTCATCATTACCACAATGTAATTTTAGAACATTTTGTTCTTTTCAAAAGAATCTCCATGCCCAGTGGCAGTTGCTCCCCACTTTCTCATCCCTTCCCAGCTTCTGGTAGCCACTAATATACTCTCTGTCTCTTCTGTGCTTGTTGCCCACATAAATTTAGTCATGCAACATGTGGTCTTTTGTGCTTGGCTACTTTTACTTATTGTAGTGCTTGAAAGGATCATTCACATTGTAGCATGAATTAGAACTTAATTTTTTTCCTTCCTACAGCCTGCTTTTATTTTATTTTTTTATTTTATTTTTTTTATTTTTAAGGGATTCTACAATACAATGACACAGTTGTTTGCAGATAGCATTGATGTCACTCATTATGTCATACAATCAGGTAATTGGTGCATTTTGCAAGTATCTATGTCCAAATTTTGAACAACCCAAGGTTCCCATAGACCAGTTGGAGAAGCTTGTATGCACAGACATGTTGATCTATCAGGAGTCCAGACTATATTCCTGTAGTCTCATGATTCACCCCTATCTCTCCACAGCCCTTACAATCTACCATGCCTCCTCTTCCGCAGTTTGTTCCCTGGGCTTTGGGAAAGGGGCACAGTGGATGAGAAGAAAACAGTCTAATTTCTTTGGAGTTGTCATTTTGGACTCCAGTCTGTTCAGGTTGTTTCCCTTCATGGATTGACAGCTTTCCCAATGATACCCTTTTTAGTCATATTAACAAAGCACAAGCTATTGGATGTACAGGCATTTAAGCAGTACCACTTATTATGTCAAGCTAAGCTGTGAGCATAGACACAGATGCTTGGATGGCATGCTAATCCGCAAACTGTGGTTTCTCTATAAAGGGTGACAAGTTCTTACTGTGACTCACAACATCGCCCAACCACCAGAGGACACAAGCTTGTGGCATCCGCTGTGAGTTATTCCTCCAAGGAGAGAGCTAATAGCCAAATAGATTTGGGATATATATAGACACTTGGCTGCCACTGTTGCACTTTTATAATTGGGCAAAATGACACTAATAATTTGTATACGTGTGAAATATATTTTATTTTCTGAATTTAGTTTAAGAGAAAATAATAGTAGGCCAACATAAAATAGTTTTGAAACAATGTGGAGATGGCTCAGTGGATAAGAGCATGGACTGCTCTGGTAGAGGATCAGGTTCAAATCCCAGGACTAACATGGCAGCTAAAAACTGTCTGTACCTCTGCTTCCCAGGGCTCTGACACTCCCTTTTGACCTCTGCAGGGATTACACAACATGATATAGGTGTAGTTATATGCATGCAGGTAATACCTTCATATACATACAAAAAATAATGAATATAATATTTTAAAAATAAGTTTTATCTAAATCATATTTGAGAAACTAAAATAACTTTAAAAAATGAAAACATAAATAGACATTGCTGCACAAAGCCCTCAGTTTGATCCTCAGATCTTCAGCAAGGTAAAGAAAAGATTACTTATATAAGAAAGGGATTTTTATCTGTTATATTTTCCAACTGAAGAGTCTTATTTCTCCCTTTGAAAGTCCTCTAACTCAAAGGTGGTAATGGATTCTTTTCTGCCTCATCACGCTGTTGTCCCGTGAGTCACACCATTGCTGTGCTGTGAGTCAGACCGCTGCTGTGGTGTGAGTCACACTGTTGTCCTGTGAGTCACACTGTTACTGTGTTGTGAGCCACACACTGTTGCTGTGGTGTTAGTCACACCATTGCTGTGCCATGAGTCACACTGTTTCTGTGCTGTGAGTCACACTGTTGCTGTGTTGTGAGTCACACTGTTACTGTACTGTCAGTCACACTGTTGTCCTGTGAGTCACAATATTACTGTGCTGTCAGCTACACTGTTACTGTGTTGTGAGTCACACTGTTCCTGTGGTGTGAGTCACACCATTGCTGTGCTGTGAGTCACACTGTTGCTGTGTTGTGAGTCACACTGTTGCTGGGCTGTGAGTCACACTGTTACTGTGCTGTCAGTCACACTGTTACTGTGCTGTGAGTCACACTGTTGTCCTGTGAGTCACATTGTTGCTGTGCTGTGAGTCACACTATTGCTGTGCTGTGAGTCACACTGTTATTGTGCTGTGAGTCACACTGTTGCTGTGCTGTGAGTGTGCTGTGAGTCACACTGTTGCTGTGCTGTGAGTCACACTGTTACTGTGCTGTGAGTCACACTGTTGCTGTGCTGTGAGTCACACTGTTGTCCTGTGAATCACACTGTTGTTGTGCTGTGAGTCACACTGTTGCTGTGCTGTGAGTCACAATGTTACTGTGCTGTGAGTCACACTGTTGCTGTGCTGTGAGTCACACTGTTACTGTGCCGTGAGTCACACTGTTGCTGTGCTGTGAGTCACACTGTTACTGTGCTGTGAGTCACACTATTGTCCTGTGAGTCACACTGTTGCTGTGCTGTGAGTCACACTATTGTCCTGTGAGTCACACTGTTGCTGTGCTGTGAGTCACACTGTTACTGTGCTGTCAATTACACTTTTGCTGGGCTGTGAGTCACACTGTTGCTGCGCTGCGAGTCACACTGTTGCTGTGCTATGAGTCACAATGTTACTGTGCTATGAATCACACTGTTGTCCTGTGAGTCACACTGTTGCTGTGCTGTGAGTCACACTGTTGCTGTGCTGTGAATCATACTATTGCAGTATTGTGAGTCACACTGTTGCTGTGCTGTGAGTAACACTGTTACTGTGCTGTCAGTTACACTGTTGCTGGGCTGTGAGTCACACTGTTGCTGGGCTGTGAGTCACAATGTTACTGTGCTGTCAGCTACACTGTTGCTGGGCTGTGAGTCACACTGTTGTGCTGTGAGTCACACTGTTGTGCTGTGAGTCACACTGTTGTGCTGTGAGTCACACTGTTACTGTGCTGAGAGTCACACTGTTGTTACACTGTGAGTCACATTGTTACTGTCCTATGAGTCACACTGTTGCAGTGCTGTGAGACACACTGTTGCTGTGCTGTCAGTTACACTGTTGCTGGGCTGTGAGTCACACTGTTGTGTTGTGAGTCACAGTGTTACTGTGCTGTCAGTTACACTTTTTCTGTGCTGTGAGTCACACTCTTACTATGCTGTGAGTAACACTGTTGCTGTGCTGTGAGTCACACTGTTGCTGTGCTGTGAGTAACACTTTTGCTGGGCTGTGAGTCACACTGTTGCTGTGCTGTGAGTCACACTGTTACTATGCTGTCAGTTACACTGTTGTTGGGCTGTGAGTCACACTGTTACTGTGCTGTCAGTTACACTGTTACTGTGCTGTGAGCCACACTGTTGCTGGGCTGTGAGTTACACTGTTGCTGTGCTGTGAGTTACACTGTTGATGGGCTGTGAGTCACACTGTTGCTGGGCTGTGAGTCACACTGTTGCTGGGCTGTGAGTCACACTGTTGCTGGGCTGTGAGTCACACTGTTTTGCTTTGAGTCACACTGTTAATGTGAGGTGAGTTACTCTGTTGCTGGGCTGTGAGTCACACTATTGCTGGGCTGTGAGTCACTCTGTTACTGTGCTGTCAGTTACACTGTTGCTGGGTTGTGAGTCACACTGTTGGACTGTGAGTCACACTGTTGCTGGGCTGTGAGTTACACTGTTGCTGTGCTGTGAGTTACACTGTTACTGTGCTGTGAGTCACACTGTTACTGTGCTGTCAATTACACTGTTGCAATGCTGTGAGTCACACTGTTGTCATGCTGTGAGTCACACTGTTGCTGGGCTGTGAGTCACACTGTTACTGTGCTGTGAGTCACACTGTTGCTGGGCTGTGAGTCACACTGTTGCTGGGCTGCGAGTCACACTGTTGCTATGCTGTGAGTCATACTGTTGCAATGCTGTGAGTCACTCGTTACTGTGCTGTCAGTTACACTGTTGCTGTGCTGTGAGTCACACTGTTACTGTGCTGTGAGTCACACTGTTGCTGGGCTGTGAGTCACACTGTTGCTGGGCTGTGAGTCACACTGTTGCTGGGCTGTGAGTCACACTGTTGCTGTGCTGTGAGTCACACTGTTGCAATGCTGTGAGTCACTCTGTTACTGTGCTGTCAGTTACACTGTTGCTGGGCTGTGAGTCACACTGTTGTGCTGTAAGTCACACTGTTGCTATGCTGTGAGTCACACTGTTGTGCTGTAAGTCACACTGTTGCTATGCTGTGAGTCACAATGTTACTGTGCTGTCAGTTACACTGTTGCTGTGCTGTGAGTAACACTGTTGCTGGGCTGTGAATCATAGTTCTGACCATGTTCATCTGTGCTAACCAGAGTTTCTGTTTTTACTCTATTTCCTTGTTTTTGTGGCTTGAAGTTAAATTATTCCCATTATTTCAATGTAATTTGATTAAGTTTAATTGCATACTGAAAGTCTGGCACACATAATTAATCAATGCATTGCTAGTGTCTGTTCAACAATCCATATCTGTTGGAAATTTCATTGTAAAATGCCAGATGTGAGGAGAGGAGATGGAAACAGATGAGAGAGAAAAGTCAAGCAATCTTATTAGCAAATCAGTGTTATGAAAATGATATTGCTTGTGGAGAAGAATTAGTGTACCTTCATAGATCTGTCCTAACTCCTGAAAAATCCAGACTATACCTACCATGTTCTTTTTCCTACACAGCTGACACAGCTCAGATAGTCTTGACTTTACCTTACACAATAGAGAGTTTTTAGTTTTATGGTGTGATTGTGCAAACAAACGTTTTGGTAGAGCTTTCCTCTACTCCAGGATTCAGTCTTACATTTCTCCATATGAGAAAGTTGAGGAGAATGATAGCCATTCACTTCCCCATGCTTTTCATTTTTGGACTTAATAAGATTGTGGGAGAATACTAATACTAAGAAGATATGAATAATTGGAAATTAACTCAAAATTTTATTTCAATGTACATTTTCATGAATTGATATATATGCACTCACAAATCCAACATTGGCTAATTCCTTTGACCCAAGAGGGACCACAAATCCAGTCACTGACCGGGGCTCTAAGCTTAATTAAAGCAGGATGATGCTTATTGTTTCTATCCCCCAAGTAGCTTCCAGGCAAGTTGTGGAATACCCAAATGAACCTCAGTCTACAGGTAGTGTTACTATGTCTGCCCACTGTTGTGGACAGGTGCCCATGCAAGTCTCCTAGAAGTCTTCATAAGCCCATAAATAACCATGGAAGCCTAGATTTAAGGTAGAGTAATGAAATGGAGTTTATGTCCCTGGGTCCCCATTGAACCTCAAAGCACCAATCAAAAGCATTGGAAAAGGCAGCATTAATTCCACTAAGCTAACATGAATACTGAAGGATAGCTGAAAGATCTGACCACATAACACACTCAGAAAGTAAAATGGCTAGATTCAAAACAGGTCTCTGAGAGGTGCCTGCTATTTCTCCCATCAAATAAAATAAATAACCAATTATTGTGCTAGAGTTTACAAGGCCCATGTACTGACACTCCACAGAAAGGGTGTTACTTGCAAACAGAGATCTTTATTACCTTCCAGAGATATCAAGTGGGCTTAAAAGTCTTCTTTCTCTAAGTACTTTCCTTAGCCCAAAACTAGAACAGCACATGTTGAGTACTTAGCCCAAGATGATGATGGGTATAGGGAGCTGAGGGTCTCAACACATATCTTCTTTTCATCCCCTTGAGAGGCTCAGCATTATATCCTGTTCTCACGGGGACTGACTTGGTCCTTCTCCACTTTGCATGCCCAGCTCTTGTACCTACAATAAAATCTCTTTTCTGGTATTTAATTTTTATAGGCATTGCTACTGTTGAGTGAAATAATAAAACATGTCCGTGGCAACTGGCATATTGCTTTAGCTTGTGATGCTTACTGAGAAAGAGGAAGAGAGAAAAATAGTAACCAGCAAAAATAAGACCCTATTTGATGAAAGGCAACATAATTTTAAAAGTGGTCAAATCACCAGAATCCACTCAAGTGTTAAGAATCAAGAATAATATTCTTTTTTTTAAATTCTATTTATTTTTGTATGTGTGTATGAGTGTACTGTCTGCATGCAGGTTTGTGCACCTATGTCGTGCAATGCTGCGGAGGTCAGAAGAGGGTCTCTGATTTCCCTGGACTGGAGTTCTGGAATTGGAGTTACAGACGGTTCTCAGCCGCCATGTGGGTGCTGGAGATCGAACTCGGGTCCTCTGCAAGAGCAGTCGGTGCTCTTAACTGCTAGGCTATCTCTCTAGCCCCAAGAATAATATGCTTCTAATAGAATCATTTGGCTTCAAGAAGTGACTAGAGTCAGAGTGAATCAATGCTTCAAGTTCCAGACCCATTTCAGCAACTTTGAGGACTGGGACATACAGTGGCCATCAAGATTTGCTCCCCCTACGGGTGAAGCTGTCTTATCACTTCTGAATTCAGTTTAGAAAGTGATGACCATACCAAAAGGAATCAAAAGCAGGGTATGTAGTCCCTATGGTCTCAGCAGCAAACAGTGGATGTCATTTTAAGGCTGTCCATCAGTAGAAATAACCCAACCTTAATTTCATTTTGCTTCGTGCTTTGGGAATTTCCAGGGACCAAGAATGATATTTATGAGGCAGCTGGCATCCAATCACTTCCCAGTGCAAATGTGCCTGAAAGAAAGCTATTCTTCTTTTTGCTGTTTGTGTCAAGTTTACTTTAAAAATAATTCAAATTTAACAGGGGGGAAAAATGTAATTCATGGATTAACATATCATCCAAACATATGTGTCTATGCCAAAGTAACCTACCATAACTATTAGTGCTGCTTAAATACCTATATATCTAATTGCTTGTGCTTCATTAGTAGGATCGAAAGGTTACCCCTGGACAAACTGTCAGCCCATGAAAGGAAACAGCCAGAATTGACCAGAGTCCAAGTCAACAGCTCCAGAGAGAGTGGACTGTTTTACTTCTCATCCACCTGTGCCCCTTTTCTAAGCCTAGGGAACAACCTGCAGAAGAGGGGGCGTGGTAGAATGTAAAGGCTCCGATTGGGGTGAATGGTGAAACTACAGCGATGTAGTCTGGACACTCATTTGATCAACTTGATTGAACAAACAACATGTCACCCCCCACTGGATGGTGGGGGTTTGGACACAACAGCCTGTAGATTGGTTTTGCACGAAGGATGCTTGTACTCATGGATTATCACTTATAGCTAAAAAAAGGAAAAAAAAAAACAGAGAAAGATGCAAGACAGTTATGGCAGAATACATGATCTGGGATGGGGTGGGGGTGGGGGGGAAGGGAAAGGGAAAAATGCCTGATCTGAATTGGAAAATGATGTATGAAATGCACAAAGCAGCAATAAAAAAATTAAATTAAAAAAATTAAAAAATAATAATAATTCAAATGTATACCTGACTCAGGCTGCATTTTGGCTGTGCTTGTTAGAAAGAAGTAAGAACAAAAGTCTCTTAAATTGTTTATGTCTGAAAGTAAACAGTATTATATCCTGCAGGACTACAACTGTCCATTACCTATTGTCGACCACCAGGATGCTGGCATGTTAGCCAAAAAGTAGATGTGCTTCCCCCTGAATTCCATTCTTCACTGTGCCACTCAGTCCTTGCTCCACATCAAGATACTGTCCACTTTGAGTGGGCCCAGAATTGAGCTGGGCCAGGGAGATCCTATGATCTTTGAGAAACATAAGATTTCTATCTTTACACTTACAGGAATTACTTATAACATGTTGGTGCTTTATATTTCCATTTCTCTAGTACTTGAAATACATTTGGAAGATGGGAAACAAAAGGAAGAATGCTCCTCATTATCTATATCCACCCTCAAAATAGAGAATGCAGCCTGTGCTCACTCCCTTAAGCAAGTGTTAATCCCAAACTCCTGTTCTATGGAAGGATAAAACATGATCCTCACTCATTTACAGTTAATCTCAAAGGTTAATTTTGTTGTCCATGCTTTATCAACAAAGAAGATATTTCTTTCCCTGAACACGGCCGTTTGCCACAAATGAAACAGAGAAGAAAGTCCGCGTGTCCTGGAGATTAAGGAGAGGTCAGAAGATGTGAAAAACCTGGTGCTGACAGACCTGCTTATTAAAAAGGAGACTCGGTGGAGCAGCTGCCGCTGATGGCCTGACATGGCAGGACTGCAGAAGGCCAGTGCACAATCAGTGGGCTGTCCTTCTTGGGGGACAGCAGGGCACCCAGGAGCCTTCTCTAATTTGTCAAAGTTGTATCTAATTCCACAGAATAAAGTCGCAAAGAGAGATGAGCAGGCCCACAAATCACTGCTCATTCACCAAGCCCTTGATGGAGCGATAAGAAGAGCACACGGCTAGGGTTTTGTAAAGTAACTCGACCCTTGTGAGTCGGATCTGGGACATTCTGCCTCGTGGACATAACAGTTTCCTTGTTTTTTTAATAGGATTATTCCTCAGAATATTAAAAAGATAACATCAACATCTTTCATTGGCTCTATAAAGTATTTCTAGAAATAGGAAAATAATGATTCTGGTGCTTTGGGGAATCCTGATGGGACTTTTGCTGTCTCATAAATTAAATGGGAATAAAAGGTTTTACTAGGGGTGTGCCAGAACAAAATTAAAACCAAAACAAAACCATTTTTCTAGAAAAGTGGCATCATTCAAATTCATATGAACTATTAAAATTTCCTCTTACCTGTCTGGAAAATGAGAGTGGCTTTCAAGTAAGAGCTTTTAAGTTCAAATTCTGAGGGAAAGCACATGGGAATACCAGCTCCATGTCCAGGAGGACATGCACTAGACCAGCTTCCTGTAAGTCCTGAAGATCTGGCTTCCTGGTCAGGAAGGCACTCACAAGCAGAAGCAGGCTCAGTATGGTGGTAAAGACAAGTGCTATCTGGGTACCACACAGATCAGCAATTCTTCCTAGCATTGCTTATAACTCTATTTATGAGGATCAGCACAGAAAGAGGTGCAAAGGACCAAACTCACACAATGGGACTAATTGCATCTCCATCCTACACAGTTAGTTTAAATATAAAATATGACTCATGTACAGATAGAAACACTACGCTGCATGCCACCTTCTCACCCATTTCTTCCTTATCAGGTGTTTAATAAAATGGCTTGGTGGCTGTGCTAAGTTCCCACAAACTTTCTTTTACTGGTGATGCTCCATCCCATTCCATTCCTACTCAAACTAATTACTTTTCTCTTTACCTAACACCAAAGACTCTCTATTCAGATATTTAAAACACATGGAAATTCACTGTTTGCCTTATATTGAATTCACCACCCATGGCTGTGGATACTCTTTCCTAATTCCGTAGACCTGTGCAGTGGCAGCTCTTTCAGATCTGTCACTCTCTTCTAATGTGGAGAGAAAGCAACGATCACAGAAGGCCACAACTGGCCAAAGTATGAAGAATAAGAAACTGCAGGATTCATGTCCTGGAAGACTGCTTTAAGTATCACCCTCCATCCTCCACCCCCACCCACCCAAGGCTCAGGGACCATTTCAGAACAGGACCTGGAAAGATTGTAAGAGCCAGGGGTGGTACGTGAACATAAGGAAGCAAGTCTTCCAGGCTTTGGGAACTTGCACATGTGGAAACTGCAGCAATGGGGACAGCATGCACAAGACCCAGGGAGACGCAATTAGATAAAAACCGGCATAGAACTGGGAGAATGGGTAAGAAGCCCTAACCTTAGCTGAGGAACTGTTGGCATCTGATCCCTGCTGTGTGAGAGAATTGGTCTTCTTTAAGGGAGTGATGCTAGATAGGCTAACCAGGGTACAGTGGATGAACTCACACTGAGACGGACACCTGGGGACACAACCATGACTCAATAGACCTTAACATGTGAAAGAATGCATGAAATACAGTGGAAGGGCTATGGGAGGGTGCAGATAAGGAAGAGGTCCTAAACATGATTAAGATATATGAAATGCACAAAAATTCAATAAAATTATATATTTAAAAAAAGAAATCCTACCTCAAATGTAGCACATATTAGAGAAAGAGGAGCTGGCAGGGGCACACATTGTACATCCACTGTGGAAGTAGCTCAGAGGTTTCTCAAAATGTTAAAAATAGAGCTACATTATGGCCAAATGATCTTACTCCTGGACTTACACCCAGAGAATGCTAAACCCTACTGCTGAGGGATCAGCACATGCTTGCTGCTGCTACATTCACTACAGCAGGGAAATGGGACCAATCTAGCTGTCAGCCAACAAATGATAACAAACCCCAGTACATATATTAAATGGACTGTCATTCTCTTCTAAAGGAAAATGAAATCACAAGGTTCACAGTAAAATTGATGGCTCTAGAATGTATATTAAGTGAGGTCACCAATCTCAGAAAACTAAGCGTTGGCTGTCTTCCCTCACATAACCTAGAGTGTAGACAATGTACATATGTAAATAAACACATGCGTGGATGTACTATGATATTTAAAATCAAGAACAAAAGAGGGAAATTTGAAAAGGAGTAGCAACTGCTGCCCCTTTCAGGCAGGGCTGTGGGAGCTGAGCCTCCTTTCCAATTCCATTGAGCATTAGTGCACAGGAACTTCCATGGCTGACACTGAACTTATGTTTTGCATTGACCCACTTGTAAAAAGTTATTATTTTACTGTTGTTGTCGTTGTTGTTGCTGTTGTTAATGTTTGCTGTAGTTCTGTGTCATCTTTTGGGATGGTTTTTATGAGTTGTTATTATTGGAAATTCTTTAGGAAAACTGATTTTAATAAAAAATGCATTCCAGGGGCTGGAGAGATGGCTCAGTGGTTGAGCACCGACTGCTCTTGCAGAGGACCCGGGTTCAATTCCCAGCACCCACATGGGGGCTAAGAACAGTCTTTAACTCCAGTTCCAGGGGAATCCAACACCCTCTTCTGATCTCCGCGGCATTACAAGACATGGGTGCATCAACCTACATGTAGACAGTGCACTCTTATACATAAAAAATAGATAAATAAATAAATAAATAAATAAGGCTTAAAAATACATTCCACAAAAGAGAGCTCAGTAGCAGTTTTAAAGCCTATCTAGAATATCTAATTTTCTTATCATATATGAGAGATTGTATAAAATCCTATTGACTGACCATAGGAGTAGATCTAAATATGATTAAGATGTATTATACAAAATGTACAAAAATTCAATAAAAGTGTACATTGAAAAAGTAACTACTCATAAGGAAATACTTTAAACCACAAATGCCAGAAATAACTATTGTATTAAACTACATTTCATGAATGCATTATAATACATAATAAAGTTCTATTTACCATTAAAAATAACGATTTTTGAAAAATTTCTTCTGATGCCTTCTCTGATTATGAGGAGACTGATTTTAAAGATCACCATGCTGAAGGTAAAGAAAAATGTCCAAGTGGAATGTGCCCAACCTCTTCCTTCCAGAACGTCTTTAGAGGCCACACTGCAGGTTACAGGAGGCCATGGCTCATCAGACCCTGATGCTGAGCTTTGGGAAGCAGCCTGGAATGGTGGGCAGGGCCTCAAGTCTCACAGGCAGCTGCTTCTCCTCTGCAATGGAGATGAGAATAAAGCCTCTTACTTTGTAGGGCTGACATAAAAATCAATAAATCGGGTTATTAGTATGCTTTCCTGGCAGAACGTTCTTTACATTCTAGCAGTTTTTCTGTTGGTTTGGATTGGTTTGGGTTTATGGCTATTAACTGCACTGACTAATTAGTAAAGTGATGCTCCTACCTGGTCAGCACATGTGGCGATCCAAGTCTGAAGTCCCCGTGATTCCTCTACTTATTACAATTAAATTCCCTATGAGGGTGAGGTTTTCATGTTGCCCTTTAAAAACTTAACAGGAATGTTTGTATAAGTCAACTCTGGAATTTTTATTGGCATTTTGGTAAAAAAAAAATAAAGGCTGTTTAAGCGAGGTCTTATAGGAAAAGTTGGAGATATGACATTACTTTGTGATACTGACTTACACTTCTCTCTGTGACTTACACAGGAGTTTAAAGAAATCTTTTTACTATTCTTTTATTATTTTATTTTATGTGTATGAGTGTGTTGCCTGCATGTGTGTAAGCGTACCAGAGTTCTGCAATGTCTTCAAAGTCAAAAGATGGGGTTGGATTTCCTGCAACTGGAGTTCCAGACAGTTGGTTGTTCACTGCCATATGGGTTCTGGGAACTGAACCTGGGTCCTGTGCAAGACCAGCCAGTGTTATTAACAACAGCCATGTCTCCATCCCAAGAAATCTTAAAATTAAGAATAAATATCCTAAAAATGAAGAATCATTAAAATGAATAAAAAGACAAAAGTTAACATAGAACATTGTAATGTGACAGGGACGCCTACTGACTTACAACACAAGGGGAGGCTATGGATGAAGACTTTCTTTCCAACATACCAAAGCTGCAAAAGAAAAATAAAGTTGTTTTCTAACTTTAAATTCTTGAAGGGACATTTTTTCACATGAGTCTTTACACAGTGATTTTAAACCTCATAGCCTTCATAAAATATATTTTAAACATGATCACTTGTTGTTAAGTAGCTGTCCAGTCATTTTAGCTCTACTGAGAAGGTCTTTAAGCAGTTCATAAAGTCATTTTCAAAAGGGAGATAAGTTGAGGCTAGAGAGATGGCTCAGCAGTTAAGAGCACTGGCTACTCTTGCAAAGGTCCTGGGTTCGTTTTCCAGCACCCACATGACAGCTAACAACCATCTGTAACTCCAGTTGTAAGGGATCCGATGCCTTCTTTTGACCTCCATGGACATTGCATGACATGGGTGCATTTGCGTATATGCAGGCAATACATTCCTACACAGAAAATTAAAATAACAAAGTGTTTTAAATTTGTATTGAATTGTTATGTATGTCATGCAGAACATCTCAGTCAGTCTTAATCACCTTTATACCCCCCTCTCCACTGGCAACCTCCCACAGCCTGAGACTGGAATTCATACACTCTGTCATTTGTGATAAGGCCTACTGTGCCAAATTAGTGTCCCCGGACATTCCTCAGTGCAAGTTCATCTATTGAGCTGTAGTCAACCTATCCAGAGCCTTTTACTTTAAGAAGATCAGCTCTTCCTCACCCACAGTAATCAGCTGCCAATATTTCTTCAGCTAAGATCGGGGTCTGCTGCCCATTTTCCCGTGCTGGGTTTTTGTCTGGTCGATCTTGCATGGGTCTTGTGCACGCTGACACCATTGCCGCTGGTTCATGTGGGCAGGGTCCCAGGAGCTTGGAGGACTCTATGTCCATGTGGTCGTGCACCTCCTCCCTGGATCTCACAGTCTTTCCACTGCCTCTTCCACAGTGGTTTGAGCCCTGGGTAAGAGAAGCTTAGTATAGGAGTCCTAAGGACCCATGCTCTGCAGACTCCTAATCTCCACGGTTTGGCCATATATGACTTTTTGAGATCCTGGCTCTTAATTCTCATTAAGGAAGCTACCTCATAAAATATTTTTTTAAAGGAGATATGTTATTTACAACAAAATCTGTGACTCTTGAATCATTTTTATCTTACTATAATTGATATTTAACAATAAACATACAATATAAATTTTATGACATTAGCTTGTTCATTATAATTAGCTAAATAGGAGTGGGGATATAGGGAGAGTGCTTCCCCAGCATGCTCTGGGTCCTGGGTTTAATTCCCCATATCAGAAAAATAATATTAAGGAAGTTTGGCTTCTCATTGTGAACTAAAAATGTATAAGCCCCATTATCTGCCCTGGCTCCTTTAACCTTCCCCCAAGTTCTAACATAGAGGGATTATGATTACATTCATTTTATGCATTAAAAGATTGAATTTATAGAGATAAAGTATTTTACCTAAAGTTTGGCTATTTGCAAGTCATTGTGGAATCTGAACCTGATGCCAGCTCACGATGCAGAGCTGCCTAGCAGTCTTTTAGTCAGACTGCATGTGGCCTTTACCACAGAAGTAAATATCCTGGATGATGAGAAAAGCAAGTTGGAACTCAACACAAATTCTATCTTATACAGAGTGAATTTACTAAGAGTATCTTTATGGAGACAGAATTTTGCTCCTGATCTACAAGTGGTTAAGGTTGAACAGCCAGCCAGCATGTCTAGGAGGAGTAAGATCTTCATTTGGAAGTTGGGTCATAACGTCCACTGAACGCTACATCATTCTCTTAGAAAGTCAAGTAGGTCTTTTCTTTGCTACAAGATTTCTGGTAGAGCTGTAGCCTGTGTTTCTTACCACTGCTTCATGTGGTTATGCCAAGAACTTGGCAAGCAAGTCATCTGCTTGTCTAAACACTGCCAGCCATGCACACTAACTTCCAGCAAATGTCCAGTCATTTTAATTGATCCTGAGCCTCAAATTTCTCATACATAAATCAAGAAATTAGTATGACATGGAAATAGATCATGATGATTCAAAATTCTAAAATTATCTGATACTGTGGTCCAGTCTCTTTACTTTGGAGGATATAATAAAGCTTTTCTTTAAACCCAAATAAAATATTAATTTATCCAGGAAAAGTCAAAAGCCTCTGTAACCTTTACTGAAGATTTATTTTGGTAAAATGACTAAATATATGGCCACTAAATATATGGATACCACCTTCTTATGAAATGCGGATCCTAGCAAGTTATTTAAGTGTAAAAGTTGTTTGGTCAACTGAAAAATAGATAAAATAAACTCCTTTCATAAGCTTGGTATAACTTTAATGAGTTCACAGCTGTAGTACCTGGGCCGTGTGGATTACCTAGTGTTGGGAAAGGCAGCCTTGTGTCTCCCAATCAACTTACCATTTTTCTCAGTCAATGCGTTTACTGCACACTCTCCGCCCTCCTGTTCCCCATAGCTATGACTTTATCTCGACGTGACATATACGTCATCCTTATATCAGAAGGCCTCCGTCTTCACAAATTGTCTGTCTCCTGCCATGGTAATAGTCATCGGGAGAAAAAGTACGTGAAATTCTTACAGATGATAAAGCTCCATGTGGAAAAGGCCCTGGGGTTTAAATTTATGGCTTCTCTCTGATGCATGTCCAAGGGCAGTTACCTTCATGTTACACAACACTGACACTCTGTTTACACATAGAGTGAGGCTATTATCAAAGTAGACTGATATTCATTTTGTTTGACTTCAGCTTTACATGCATTTTTCAGACACCTGATAAATTAATACACCAAGCTGTGTATTTTGTCTTCATGTGAAGTGCAGGAGCCTCATACATATTAGGCAAGAACTGTACCACTGAGCTGCATCTGAATCTCCAGAACACCCACCAACATGCGGCGAAAACCAAATCACAAGACTTTATTTAAACAAGAAACAAAATATATTGTGGCTGTAATTCTATCATTCAGAAGTATTGTGGGGGGTTTTGTCTTTTTTTTTTTTTTTTTTTTTTTTTTGAGACAACTCACTATGTAGACCAGGCTGGCCTTGAACTCACAGAGATCTGCCTGCCTCTGCTGGGATTGAGGGCCTGTACCACCATGCCCAGCTAATAGTAGTTTTTAAATACAGGAATCATCTTCGAATTTCTAACTATCTCATTCTCTGTCTAATCCTGCCAAATTCTGCCAACTCTTCCTACTCTCCAAGATACACTCGGCACAATGCAGAACATGTTCCCAGCATCCCGTGGATGTTGTTCATACTGACACTGTTTATGCATGTCTATCTTCCATGCTATATTTCCGACAAGTACGAGTCCCTGGAACCTGATGTGTCTCTATGTCCTTAGCGGTGGTGTCCAGCACACAGAGCCTAAGCCACCCTGCTCCCCTGAGACTCCCCTGCACTCCCATGCACACACGAGGTAAGAGGGGTAGCTGGTCCGTCCAGTATGTTCCCTTTGCCCCAGCTGTCCTTATCTCCTACTTTTTCTACCAGGTGAAAATCTTAGTTTTCAAAACTCCACTCTGACTCCCTTTCCCAACCATCCTCCTCCTACAAGATTCCATTATCCTAGGAAAGGTCAGTGGGCATCCCACATCAGCATCAATACTCCTTCCACAGGCTTCTCTGATCCTTCTTGGCTGTGAAATCTTTGAGGAACATGATCTCGTTTTCATCCCGCCCCTCTATGCCTTATAATCCCTGTCACACAGCTGGACACACAACAGCACTAAAAACTCCACAAAACAGAACTATCTGAATCTTTGAGGACCAAGTTCAGTTGCAAATGTCCTTTTAAACAATTATTATAGTCTTCTTAGATAACTGGCCAGATCCGAGGACATTTTGTGCACTCCTATCTGTCATTATGGCTCTAAGACCATTCATCTGTTCAAACAAATTCAAAAGCAGAAGCTTAAGGAATACAAAACAAGCCACATGTCCTTTCCAGTAAACAAATGTTGAGCACTTGAAGAGGAGCCCAGGTTTCTGCTCCATAGTATCAAAGAGGTCTGACCTCCCTGAAAACTGTGTGCTATGTCCTAGCGAATATCATGCACCTTGCAGAACTCCAGCCTTTCTCATCAAAGCTTCACTCCCAACTCTTCAAAGCCTTCAGGAGGACAGGCATGACCCATTCCTCAGGAATGGGCCTGCTGCCTTGGTCCCCAGCACAGGACACTGACCTTTCATTCTAATGTTCGCCACAATTAAACATTTATCCAACCACACCTGACAGCTGGACAGATGATGTTGCAATTATTTGTTCTGGTGAATCTAAAGGGTTGTTGTATGAGTCTGGGTATCACTTCCAGCCCACCCCCTTTTTATTTTATCAGATAAAAACGATTTCAGCATTATTAGAAGGGGTTCCCCTTAGGAAGATGCAACGTTATACATTCTGTATTGTTAGGGTGCCTGATGTTTCAAATCCACACTTCGCTTTCATTACACACACCAAATGCTTCCTGCTGTGGGTGGAATAGAAGAGTCACGGCAGTGGAGAATACACAGTGGTCCCAAAGTCATGGAAGAATCCCAAAGGTCCGCACAATATCTGAACATAGGATTCGGGAGTGCTTTTCCTTTTTCAAATTGTTCCTTCTTTGAAAAAAAATAAGCTGTTCTTTCATTTATTATTACAGTCTAGAAAAGACTACTGCCTAAAGGAGAGATTATAATACTGAGAGACATGTGGAAATCACTTTCATGATGGCGATTTCCTGAATTGCTTTCAAAATCTTTTTTTATTTTATTTTTGGCTTAAAAAGTCTATGGGGCCTTTTAAAGATTTTATGCAGAGAAACTGGTCAGTTTCATAATGCTGGGATGAAATTAGAGAGCATATTGCTTCACACAGTAGCTTTCTTTATGTAGATTGGCTGTAATTATCTGGGGGTAGATTAACTCGCCAGAGGAGATAAAATGAGGCAGAAAGGTCATTGAGTAAGGACAGGCACTTGAACCTTGCAGTAATTCACAGGTTGGCAGGGAATTCCAACTGCCCAGTTGTGAGCCCTGTTTTTGTTTTTAGTTTGACGCTCAAGGAGGTAGTTTTAGTGAGAAACATCTGCTTTCCTATTTTCTTATTAAGTGGGAGGCAAAAAACACACTTGCATTCCTTGTATCTGGGACCTTTTACAGCCTGAGGAGCCATGGTGTGATTTGTCAGGAACACCAAGGTCATTTAACATCTGACAAGACTCTTGCCTGGTACTTCACTCAATCTCAGAACTTTATGTGGTGACGAATAAGTCATTATTCAAACCTCTAGTAATAGGAAATATGTAAATAGAAATATCTAAGAGATTTTCCTTATTCTGAGGCTGAGTCTCCTTACCTTCAGTCACTCCCTGCTGTGGCTGATCTGTCCTTTACCATCAAGGTTCCCAAGGCACAGGTCCCAAAGTCACCAAGAACAGGTATGGGTATGACTTATAAACCATTTGAAACTTCTGCTTTTGTGGCTGTGTGTATGTGTGTGCATGTGCAGGTTGTGTCTGTGTGTGTGTGTGTGAAAATATGTATGCATATGTAATATACAGACATATAGAATGATATAACTGAATTGCTATAGACGTTAATATATTAATGTTGTATATTAAAATGGTTTCTTCAACCTAAAATTCAATTTCTTCCATCTCACTTTTTAAAAATTTTATTTATTTATTTATTTTTATGTGTATGAATGTACTGTCTGCATGTAGGTCTGTGCACCAGCATCATGCAATGCCGTGGAGGTCAGAAGAGGGCATCGGATTCCCCTGGAACTGGAGTTAAAGACAGTTCTCAGCTGCCATGTGGGTACTGTGGATCGAACCCGGATCCTCTGCAAAAGCAGTTGGCGCTCTTAACCGCTAGGCCATCTCTCCAGCCCCCCCCATCTCACTTTTTAAAGCAAATATTTTTATGGGACTTTGAAATGACCAGGCTAGTCATTGTGTCTACTGGTCGACCCCGATGACTGGGCTTTTCACCACTTGCATGGCTCTGACCTTGCCTACTTCTGGAATGGGTTGAATGGAGCTTCCATTCCTTTTGGTTGGGATGACAGGATCTAGGCTTCCTAATCTGTGTTATCTCATTAGCTCTCTCTGATCCAATGGAGTGTGATTTTTCACAATTTTCAATTGTTTAAACTTTTTTGTGATTGTCTCATGTCTTGAGTGATAATTGTTAGGACAACCCATATTTGCCTGTTAGAGGCACTTTGCACATAATCCACTGTAGTAAATCTGAATCTTTTATTTAAACTGACTAGTTAGTAAAGAATTTGGCGGGGGGCAGCAGGGGAGAGGGTAGTACAGTCAAAGGAATACACTACTGGGCAGAGTCTGGTAACACAAAGACAAAGACAAGAGCAAGACTCCAAACAACAGACAAAGTCCAAGGACCTCAAGCCACATAGAAAATAAAGTGAGCAGTTAGGGGAACCCAGAAGCTGTGGATCTGTGCCTGAAAAACAGCCCAACACCACCCCCCCACACACACACTTTTTTAGTGTCTTGTTGCTGTATGGAGGGAACTGAAATGGATAGCTAGATAATGTCACCTGCACTTTGCAGCTAAGGCAACAGGAACAAAGTGCTCATGTAGTCTAAGGTCACACTGCCAGGAAGGGGCACCATGTCCCCTGCAGCACAGATGCACCCTGAGCTTTGTCACTGGTCTCCTTTGGAGATAAGCCATTGGCAACAACCCCTAGTCTCCATTAACACAAACTAGCATGAATTTTCCCACATAAAATTTGTAGATCAAACTGTTAAGAATATTTAATAACATAGACCTTGCCAACATCCTATGCTAAATGAATACACAGAAGACTGAAAGAAAGATAAAAAGAAGAAGCTTATTTTCACCTTTACATCTTTTCAATGTGGGAAAACAATGAAGTTACAAAGAGACAGAGACTTAACCATTCATTCTGAAAGAGTTTTCTTTTTTTTAAGAGGCTACAGCATTTTCAATAGCCTGCGTACTTATGCGTTTGACACTTCTCAATCAGTGAAGCCCTAAGGACCCCATTTCTTTTGAAGGGTCTAGCTCCAACTTCCTGCAGGGGAACCATCTGAATGAGAAACTGGCTCAGCTGACTCCCTCCAGTGAGCTTCTCAGAGCCCAAATGACCTACCACCAGCTCAGAGCACAAGTCAAGGAACTGAAGGAGCGGTGATTAGGACAGACCCACCTCATGAAGGGTGGTCAACTGGTAAGTCAACACATGAAAATTACCAATATACATTTTTTATTCCTGCTCATAACTTATTTTAGAAATAAAGTACCATTTTCTGGGTTAATTTCCTAAATCTTCATGGAATTATAAAAATGTATTTTACCATAAACTATATCTAGCCTGTATTTATTCTTTTATAGTCTTCCTAAGATGTCACTCACATACCCAGGGAAAATTTTATTATAGTTTTATAATTATGGGTGAACTCATGACATGATGAATTCTGTTATTTAATTACAAACTCAAGCAGAGAGAGGTCTTTATCAAATATCTACACACTCTGATTTGGCCAATACACAAAGTGAACAAGCCAAAACATTTATTGCTGCAAACATACATCCAATTAGTAAGTGTATATTTTTTCACAAACCGACCAAGTTCCTGGAATCTGATAAAATCTTTATTAAAACTGAAAGACAGTGGCTGGAGAGATGGCTCTGGTTAAGAGCACCGGGTGCTCTTGGAGAGGACCCAAGTTCAATTCCCGGCACCCACATGGCACCTACCAACATCTGTAACTCCAGTTCCAGGGGAATCTAACACCACCTCTGACTCTGTGGGCACTGCATGACACAGGTGCACTTACACACATGCAGGCATAACACTCATATACATAATAAAAATAAATTAAATATAAAAAACACATAACCCCAGTTCCAGGAGAATCTGACACCTCCTTTTGACCTCTGTGGACATTGCATAACGTGGCTGCACATACACACATGCAGACAATACACTCACATGAAATAAAAATAATAAATAAAATATTTTTTAAAAACTGAAAGAAGACTCATGCCCATATCCCCAAATGCTTTCAGGGAGAGATGGACTCTAACGTGTACCCAGGGCTTTTCTTGCTACAAGCCATGCTTGAACATGTTCTACACAGAGAGGAGAGCCATGCTCTTATATTCCACTCTCTTCATGGTCTAAAAATAGCACAGCCGGAGTGGTTCACAAACCAGACTTTACAACTCATCTGAGATCTGACACTCCTTTATTTAAGCATTTATTTTACACATCTCAGCTTTGGCGCTTAATCACTAATACATGCCGGGAACAGCTAACCACTCTAACATCTGTGGAAAGTAGTGAGGGGCCCATCACACCCACTGAGTCTCCCTGACGCAAACGTCTCACATCTATTGGGTAAGCTTGATATTTTGCTTACTTGAAGTTCAAATTACCATCCAAATTCTAACAGGCTATGTACTGTCACATTAACTTTTCTTAAGGAAAAGTGTGTGTGTGTGTGTGTGTGTGTGTGTGTGTGTGTGTGTCTATGTGTGTCTGGGTCTGTGGTGTGTCTCTGTGAATGTATGTGTTTGTCTGTGTCTCTGTGTGTCTCTCTGTGTATGCGTGTGTGTGTGTGTGTGTATATGTATTTGTATCTGTGTGAGTGTGTGTGTGAGACTGTGTCTACGCATCAGTGTGTATGTGCGCAATTGTGGATTTGAAGGTATAAAGAGAAGTTGAAGTTACAGTCAATAACATATGAACCTTTTAGATCTGTCACAGCTGCTGTAACTGGCGTGCACCTCATGGCCGAAAAATTCTGGAAGAACAGTCTTGAAGAAGTCCATTTTCTCAGGGCACTTGATGTCTCAGAATGCTCTCTTGGAGATCAAAGTCAATCTTAGGTCACTATCTCAATGTAGTCTCTGTTCTACTAAACCCTACTTTGAGAAAATTCTTGCTATGGTTCACTGGTGTCTATCATTCATGTAATATCCAGGTTTACTGTGTTGGAAGAAGCAGAGCAGTATTGAGCTTTTCCCACAAGCCTGTGATTGCATTTGACCTAGTAACCTGTATTAGATTAACATTTATTCTACAACTGCACAGCAAGCCCCTGCTTTCGTGAGCTGCAGTTTATAGAGGACACTAACCATTTTTACAAGTGGAACAGGAACAGGGAATTGAATCTGAGGGAGTAATTCTAAGCAAGTATGTTGTAGCAGCAGTTAAACTGTTTATATGGGGAGTAGGGGAATTGCTTCTGACTGACCTCTCTTTTTATCTGCTTAAAAGACAAAGTGCAGGTCTCCATGGCCAGGACAAAGTCTGGTTAATACATCTTAAAACCTATAGGAGCCATAGGACTCTGCCATCCACCAATAAGCTTCAAAGGCAAGGCAGTACAGGATGTAAACAAACCACAATGTTTCACTAGTAGCTCCTCGGAGTGGTTTCCTTAACCCCTTTGAAAACCTCTCCAGCTCAAGCAGGATGGAAAAGAAAGCCAAGTTCAATGTACCAACAGCCTTTCCTATCATGGATGTTTTGATGGCAGGGCCTCTTGAGTCCCTTTAGACACAGCGTGTTGTGCTTCATTAGGGAACACGTCAGGCTTCATAGAGACTGAAATGACAAGGTATCCATCAGGTGAGGCATCTGTTTGAAAGTCCTCTCCAAAAATATTTGAATTCATGAGGATGTAAGGACCAGGAAATAAAAATAAGAACTGTCTGAGCATCCAACCAGCATCTCAGTGGGAGGAGGTCACCTCACATTATACAGTATCATGCAAAAAAATCCAGTTTATTCTTTCAGTGAACACTGACTTGCCCAACATACCCCCTGAAGTAGCTGGGGTGGCTGTCCCCCTACGGGAATCTGAGGGAAGCTACATCTAAATTAGGGGCTCAAGTCAGGGTTTGTATGTAGCAGAGCAGCTCCCTCGCTACGATCTATTGAAAGCCAGCCCTCAACACAAGGGTTGGTCTCTCTCTCGCTCTCTCTCCTCTGGATCCCCGCAGCGGTGGCCGCGGTGGTACCCTCCCCTGCCCTCCCCTCCCCACCTCACCACCCTCTTCCCTGGAAGGGGGGGTGTGTTCTGGTCGCGCGCGCGTGAATCGAACGGGGCGGGGGGGGTTTCTGGTCCTGCGCGTGTGTGTATCGTTCCGGGGTTCCCGCTCTTTCCTTCAATAGAGCAAGGAAAGGGAAAGAGCAACATTCTCACACTTGGAAATTCCACACAGAGCAGATGACCCCTCTTCATGGACAGGCAACTATATCCCTCCCAGGGGGAAAGATGTGAGCTGATTATTTCTGGCTTCAAGGATTTTAGGTTTTTGTCCAGTTAAGTTGTTAATTTGGTTACTAACTTTTCAGTGAAGTCCTCAGTATATTTGATCTAACTAGAATCATTTTTAAACGGAGTTTATTAAGATACAGTCGCCCAGCTCCTCCCCAGTCATAGCAGACAATTGGTAGGCATCAGGCACCAGCTCCTATTTTTAACTGCTCTGTCAGGCAATGCTGATGAATACTCTAGCTGAGGAGCATAGTCCTAGAACCCAGTTAAGAGTCTGTTAAGAAGGTTTCAAGGAAAGCTTCAACACAGCTACTTAGACTGAGCAGAATAACAAAGGCTGACCTTACTCTGCTTAGGAATCATCTCAATTAAAGGCCGATGGAGTACCCACTCCTTTAGGGCATCATAGCTACACCACTGGATCTTCAGATTTTCATGGGAACTTGGCTCACAGTCATACGAGAAGGGAGTCACGTGATCTGCAGGTTTCTCTTGTAAAGCTGTAACTTGTTGGATCCTGTCTTCTCCAAGTTGGCCATTTAAGGAGATGCGGTAACAATTAGGTAGTTCTCAGATCCTCTGTAAGGAGCATAAATGGAATCCATCTCCAGAAGAGGTTGGTAGGGATTTTGCTTGTTTTTGTTTTTCTCTTTTCCAGGCAAGGAAAAAGGAAAAACAAGTCAGCAATGTTCAACAGAAGAGAAAAGAGAAACGAGCCGGTTGCTCCTGGAAACTAACTGTAAAACGCATCTGTCAGGGGAGTTCTGGGACCAGGATCAGAATGGAATCTGCCCTGGGGATGCTACAAACAGGCCTTCACACTGGAAGAAAACTGTTCTGCCTAAGCAAAGCCTGTCGGTAGGAGGATTGCTGGGATGAAGGCCCTGTAAGTGCTCCACTCAAATATGAGAGCTGAGAACATTTCAGACATCTGTGGAGGTGTCTAATTGTAAAGGATATATCACATGCCATCTCCACACCTGCCACCAACATTTTCAGCCTTAATCTTATTCTTTTGGGGTGTTCAGAGAACCAAAGCCAGCCAGGAAGGCCTACCTCCTAGGGTCACACAGCACTGCACCCAACACGCCAATGAGTGCTTTTTCACTCACCTTCATCTTTTTTAAAATTTTTTTGGTGTTTTTGAGAAAGGGTCTCCCTATAGCCCCAGCTGTTCTGGAACTCGCTCTGTAGACCAGGCTGGCCTTGAATTCACAAGTGCTCACACGTGCCTCTGCCTCCCAAGTGCTAAGATTAAAGGCATGTGCCACCACACCCGGCTTCACCTTCATCTTAATCCCAGGTTTCTGATTCTGTGAGTGACCTCGCTTCTGGCAGTTTACAAGCTGTTAAGGAAGGTGGGAGTGTTGCAGGATGCCTGCCAGAGGGAGGGGCTATTAGGGAGTTCGAGCCAGCAGCACTCCACAGGCAGTTCATGTCCGAAGGCTGAGCCAGGAGTGCAGCACTATGTACCTCCCTTTATTATTATTATTTTTTTTTTTTTTGGTCTTTTCAAGACAGGGTCTCTCTGTTGATAACTCCCTTTCTTAGTCACCCTTTGCATTCAAGTCTCCTTGTGTCCCTTGTTTGGTAACATGCATTCTGACTGATGGTAGAAAATCAAGAAAACTATGGTTGTATCATTTCAAAATCACAAAGTCTAAGAATGTAGCCTAGTGGTTCAGTGCTTACCAAGCTTGTACCAAAGTTCTGAGTTTGATCATTACAAAATACAATTAAATAAATTAAATAATAACAGTATGAATTGATTCCTAAAGCCATAAACTAGTATGTGTGGGTCAATGTCCATTCCTATCTATGTTTATCGGTGCAACCAGATAGAACCATGTTCACAGTTATATTTCTGCTAAGCAGTAGCGATGGCAAGGCATTGACGCACAAGGAACTCTTCCGAGTTTGAAGATTATGCATTTCAATTCCATTTCAATTCTTTCATTTTGTAGATGAGGAAATTGGACCTAAGAGAAAAAGTAAGGAGCTTGCCCAAGGTCACAGGCCACCATTTCAGTCCCTTCCTCTCTCTGTGCTCCCTGCCCGAGTCTGGGCTGAATTCCCTCTCCTCATCCCCTCCTCTGTTCTGGCAGTGCTATACAGACACTGTGATGAGGGAGGGAGCACACGGCCTCTGACGCTACCCTGTCAGTATTGGAGTCAATCATATGGATTCAATGGAAGTCCTTTGTACAATGTGCAGGATTTCAAGTTGTCTGATGTGCAGAATGTGTCCATTTAGCTACTGTCTGTAGTATTAATTACTTTTGTGTGATACAATATGGCACTGTGCAGCTTTGGAATCTGTGCCGTTCATTACCCATTTTCTCATTAACCTTGGTTGGAATCAAATTCACACTCTAACTGGAAAGATGTGTTCTATTTGCACCCCCTTCTTCTCTTTGAAACCATTCTCATATTCTCATTTCATTGTAAATGGTCCTACTTGCAATAAAGTGCCATTGAACATATTTACTGTTTGCGGCTTAATTTTGTCCTCTTGGAAGGAGACCGATGTCTGCTCTAGCTGTCATTAATATACCTTTGAGCACACACTGTGACCTTTCTCCTGCTCATGCCTGACTTCATTCTCAAATCTCATTAAACAGCAGAAATTAACTTTGGAAAGAGCAAAATCAGAAATGTGCAGGTTTTATGCTCAGCTACAGAGAAGAATTTTATTTAAATGGCGCTAGAATGTGGCATGCTTATAGAACATAAAAGAGAGCCAAACTTTGAGCTAAAATGACCTGTTTTCTCTACAAACCAGGGAGTGCAGCATGTACCGTGTAAGAGATGTGAATGATTCTGTGTGCCTGTCTGTCCCACTCCATACATTGAAATATGGGAAACTCCTGATCAGTGCACACTGGTGTGTTCTGTGAATGAGTCTTTGGAGTTGTTTAGCCCCTAAGATAACCCTAAAATAGTGGGACAGAGAAAAGGGATTTTTTGATGAGCAAAGAAAGAAAGTTCAAGGTTGGAAAAGGTCAAGAATCAGATCTTGGGAGGATACTATGGAAACCTTCAGTCAAAGGTGGGTCCCCAAACACCAGAGGTTTAAAAAAAAATCTTAAAAGCAAATGATAAAAAAAATGAATTACATAAATGCGACTACCCCTTTTTAGATGAGTGAACACATCGATTGTCTCTGCATTTAGAAAGAGGAATTGTTCTGAGATTACTCTTACAATATATGAAATGTACTGGGAAAAAAACACAAAGATGAAAATTAGTTTGGGGAGGGGAAGACTCAAAACCAGTTTACCAAGAGACATCCTACCATCATTGTTGGTCACACAATGGGAAGTTTTGGTAGGTTTGGTGGGAGAATTGGGTCTTTTCTACTTTATTCTACTTGTCAGCAAAATATTAGGTGAAGTCTGAGGTAAGATGAGTTTAGGTAGAGTAATGATTATCTAAGCTGTTGAGAAAGTAAATTTGCCAGAAAATTTTCCCAAGCTCAGAACAGTCATCCTAAAACTTATCCGAGCATTTGAGACATTTTAGACAGTTTATAACAATTATACTGTGCCAGACCCATCATGGCCAGAATCTCTGAACGTGAACCCAGGTGTCAATGTGTTTTTAAAGCATTGTCCCTAGTAATTTATTTGTTTTATTTATTTATTTTTATTATACTCCATACATATACCAAATTTATAAAGTCTGAAAATAAACTATAGATTAATTTCAAAACACATTTGGGGGTTCACAGTTAAACCATAAACTTGCATGCAGGTAAAAAAGAAATATAACTTTACATTCCTAAATTACATAGCAAGTAGATGTATGTTTTAATGAACTTTAGAAAAGAGATTTATTCTTTCTCATAAATCTTAGAACCGAGGAAAATAGAGACATGTACTTCAAGCTGCATCTATAACAATATCAGCCATTCTAGTAGAATCTTTACTGACCAATTACTTACTTTGACTTATATATAAGTTTTAGAATCCACAAATGAGGGATAACATACATCATGGTTTTTCTGTGACTGTATTACTTCACTTAGCATAACAGCTTCTAGTTCCATCCATTTACCTGCAAATTTCATGATGTCTTTCTTTACTGTTGCATAGAACTCCATAGTGTAAATGTACCACATTTCCAGCTCTTCCCTATTGTGAAAGAGCAAGAATAAACATGGTTGTACACATATCTCTGCTATAAGATGAGTCCTTTGGGTATAAACCCAGGAGTGGAATGATTGGGTCAAGAAGTAGGTTCATTTTTAGTCTTTTAAAAGCTGGGCTGGAGAGATGGCTTAGTGGTTAAGAGCACCAACTGCTCTTGCAGAGGACCCGGGTTCTATCCCCAGCACCCACATGGTGGCTGAGAACCTTCTTTGATTCCAGTCCCAGGGGAATCCGATGCCCTCTTCTGACCTCCACAGCATTGCACGACACGGGTGCACAGACCTGCATGTAGACAGTACATTCATACACATAAAAAATTAAAATTTAAATTTAAAAAATCTCTTAAAAGTTTTCCACACTGCATTTCATAGGGATTGCAGGAGTTTGCATTCCCACCAGCAGTGGATGAATATACCCTTTCCCACAACCTCGCCAGCATTTGGTATCATTTGTTTTCTTGATCATAGCCAGACTGACCTGGGTAAGATGAAATCTTAAAATGGTGTTAATTTGCATTTCCTTAATTACTAATGATGTTGAACATGTTATTTCTTAGCCATCTTCTTCTCTTGAGAGGTCTCTGTTCACATCTTTAGCCCATCTTTTAATTGGGTCATTTATATTCTTGGTCTTCTGTTTTTTGAGTAATTTATATACTCCAGATGTTAAACCTCTGTCAGATTTGTTAGTGGTGAAGATCTCCTCCCAGCCTGTGTGGGTTTCTTTTTACTTCTTTGATTGTTTCCTTTACTGTAGAGAAGCTTTTTCGTTTAATGAGGTCCCACTTGTTGATTGTTGACCTTATTTTTTGCACAAGTACTTTATGATTTAGAAAGTTTTTTTTCCTACACCTATATTTTGTAGGTCACTACAAATGTTTTCTTCTGATATTTTTAGAGTTTCAGGTTTCACCTTGAGGTCTTTGATCCATTTAGGGTTTGACTTTTGTACAAGGTAAAAGGTAGGGGTTTAGTTTCATTCTTCTGCAAATGGTGATCCAGTTTTGCCAGCACCATTTGCTGAAGATGCTGCCTTTCCTCAATTGAGTATTTTTGGTACCTTTGTCAAATATGAGGTGGATGAAATTGTATGTACTCAAGTTTGGGTCTTCAGTTATGTTCCATTGATCTATGAGTCTATTTTTGTGCAGTACCATGCTGTTTTTATGACTATAGCTCTGTAATATAGTTTGAAACCTGGTATAGTGATCCCTCCTGTGGTTGCTTTGGCCATCTGGAGTCTTTTGTTTTTTCATATGAATTTTAGGATGTTTTTTGTTTTTAAATAAACAGCAAATTTATTACAAATATTATACTGTATATAAATAGTCAAACAATGAAAAACATAATTGAAAATTCAAGCTTCCCACTAAGGAAACAGCCCTCATGGTATCATCAGTGGATACTGCTTAAAATGGCATATATAGTAGAATATTATCACCTTCTATATTTACACATTTTTTTAATCTGGGTAACTCAATATACCCACTCATATCTGCTATCTAGGTATACTTCCAACTTGTTACATACCAGCATTAAAGAAGACAACACCAAAAAGTTTCATTTCGGGTTATAGCTCAAGGAACAGCATGCAAATGCACCAGACCTTGTGTTCAATCCTGGTGCCCAAAACACCAAACCAAAGCCAAGAAATGAAAATCACTAAAACACAAAACAAACTAAAATGCTTCAGATTAGCATCCCCTCAAATAAGGTAATTCAACCTAAAAAGGTATAAAAAAACATGTGCTGTGTAGAATCTGGTCTGGCACTAGAGAATAGGGCAGTAAGACAAATGACAGCAGGAACAAGAATATCACAGGGTCTCATTCATGGAAGTTTAAAACTTTGCTTTCAAATAAAGAAGGTAGAGAGTGGTGATTAGAGGTGGGAAGTCTTTTGAGAAAGTGGCCGAGAGAAAGCAGACAATGCATTCTGAACCCATTTATATAGAAGCAATAAGAACCAGTAGAGCAGAAGTTTGAATAGAGCTCAGAAGACAATGCACATTTAATAAAAAAGAAGAAACTATCCTAAAGATTCTCAGTACAAATGACAAATATTTGAAGAGATTGAAGTGCTCATTACCCTTATTCACAGTTCCATATTGTCCATACATGTGTGTGTACATGTGTCACCATGCCTGTTTCCTATATATGTACAACATTATTTAATGAAAAAAATAATAAAAGCATTTATCAAACAAATGCAAAGGGAACTACTGTATAGTTTTATTCCCAGCACTTGTGAGCTCCCCTGGTAATTGTAATATATGAAACAGAGTTGGAAACCATGAAGCCTAATATTGCTGTTGTCAATAAGGACATCAATCATGAACTTCCTATTTTAAACACTCTACCCTCTGAGTATGACCTTGTAATTCTCGGCTCACTCCATACCAAGCTCCTCCGGCCCCTGGGCTTTTCCTGATCTACTCTGCTAATTCCAGTTTGTCCACCCTCCTCATGCCCTCATTTTACCGCTATACTGAGCTTTAAGCCCCTTCCTATTGTGTCTTACCGACAAATGCCATGCATTTGTTTGCTCTCCAGATGCTGAATATAGCTGTATTCTAGGGAACTGAAACATGATCCATGTCATCAAGTGAGCCTGATTTCAATTAGGACAGTAGGCAAGCTATCGAACAGCAGATCTCTGTGCTTGAGGCTTCTCTTCTTACTCTTATCTTATATTGAAAGTCTGTCATAAACCTGTCACTGTCCTAAGTCTTGGAGTTACTTTAGTAAATGAAACCTATGGACCCTCCATAAGTTTTTAGTATCTTAGTAGAATCTGACCAGAACTAAAAGAAAGAAAGAAAGAAAGAAAGAAAGAAAGAAAGAAAGAAAGAAAGAAAGAAAGAAAGAAAGAAAAAGAAAAGAAAAAGAAAGAAAGAAAGGAGGGAAGAAAGGAAAGAAGAAAAATCATAACTGAGCATAAAAGACTCCAAAGAGTAATAACAGCCTTAAAGAAGCTTATTTGGAAAGCAGGATGGAGAATGGTGGTGCAAAAGTGGAATCTGTGTTCAGGAGGTAAGATGTGCTCTGTGAGCAGAGATTTGAATGCAGGGAAGGGTGAGCCATGCAAATCTCTGGAGGAAGAGTGTTCCAAGATAATGTAAGAGCAAATATATAATATGCTCCTCAGTCACAGCACTGCAAGAACAGCAGGTCTGTGAGTATAAGCAAGGCTTTAAAAAAGTATTATGAGCTATGCTGCAGAGAGAGAAGCAAGGTTGAGTAGTAGAGGCCATGGACCCAGCTAGCAGAGACTCCATTCCTGTCTCGAGGCCCAACTCCTATTGAGAAGCACACTAATAGCTGTGCTTCTTTTTATTTCTCATAAATCACCTCTCTCTGTGTTCCTTTCAGTTGATGTGTGGTGCCTGGTTCTTTTCACTGTGAGCCTTGAGGTGATGCTGACTGTTTGCTTCCTTTGTGCCTGTCTATAGTTTCAGCATTGGGCTCTCTAATGTCTCACACTCACCCTTTCAGTTTTATCAGTTTCTCTGTACACTACTAATGAATGCCAACCTCCCCTGGGCTTTGGTGATAGAAGACTGGCAGAACAACAAAGGAACGTGGCATTTGTCTTGATTTTAATTCTATTTCTAGCATTTCTAAACTGTACCATTTTGGAAAAGTCACTTCTATCTGTAAATAGTGTAGGGCAAAGGGAAGTAATAGATGCAAAAATGTTCTGTGAAATTTAAAAATTAGGCCTGGACATGCAAAAGACCTATTCAAGCTCAAACCGGACAAAATCCCAGCATAGAAGCCAGGAAGCGGGGAAGAAATCCAAATGCTAGCTGAGGGAGTGTTGGTGACCGAAACTGCTGGGAAAGGAGAGCTGACTGCAGACGGGTTAACAAGGCTCCAGATGCACTGGAGGACATGTGTAGGTGTGTAGGCATGCATGACAGAGTGTGTGAAAAGCGGGGATGCTGAGAGGGGTGCAGGGAAGAACGGGGTTTAAATATGATCAAAAGATATTCTACGAAACTCACAAAAAGTCAATGAAAAAAGTATTGGGGCTAAGGACATGATTTGGTGGGTAAGAGCGCTTGTTGCACTAGCTTGAGGACAGAAGCTCCAATCTCCAACACCCACATAAACCCCATGACCACACACATGCGCACCTTTAATCCCAAACACAGGACATTGCTGGGCCTGCTGTTGGCCAGCCTACCTCCAGGTTCTGTGAGGGATTGACCCTGCCTCAAAGCAACTGAGGAGAGTGGGGGAGCAAGATATCTCAGGTCCTCTGGTCCCCATGCTCAAGCACATGCATGCAGCCACACACACACACACCAAAATAAATAAATAAATAAATAAATAAATAAATAAATAAATAAATAAATAAAATTCACAACACAATCACTTCTTCATGTTAGCTACACCTCATTGATGCTTTTTATTTTTGAGCACTTGCACTTTCTTCTTTTCAACTTAAATTCTTTTCTGGAAAAAATGTGGTCAAAATTATTTTCCATTACATGGAAATGACTTATGATGTTAGTTCTTGGAATGTCAATCTGATTTCTAAATTATATGCCTTTCAATTCTGATGGTCTGTTAGAAGACTAAAAGCTATCACTAGAATGTTAGTTACTTAGGTAAAGAAATAAATATTTCAAAATATGATATTGATTAAAATTCAAAGTAGGGAATGGAGTTTGGTTTTCTTAAACTCCTGTCTCTAGAGGTGTAGAAAACTCTGGGGCACTTGCAATATGGTTTTAATCCTCGGGTTGCACATCACCGTCCGAGGGCTTGGAGCATCTAGACTCGCTCTTCTCAAATTCATGTTCTCAAGGAGTTGCAGTAGAGAGTAAAAATCTGAATTCCCCATACTTGAGTAAAATAAGGGTTGACAGGATACTATTAGCATGCAAGCCATTACTCTGAGAAATGTGTGTTTCCTGAACTCTGTGCCCATCAACATGTTTGTCTGCCTTTGTGATGGCTAGTGGGTTCACAGAGCCTTAATGATCGCTGAAGCTGCAGACTGTCTTTTTAAGTGGTGAGCACCCTTCCCTCCTTCCACCCTCTTTTATAGACTGCAAACATGGTAGCCACTTTGAATCATGTATACACTGACAACACACAAAAGATGGAATAAGGCAGAAGGAACCAGAGTTTTAAGACAATTTGGTAAGACAGTTTCCTTGTATCAGCCTTAGCTTTCCAGCTTCCCAGTCATTTTATGAAAGAAAAATGTAGGCTGTCCTATATAAACCATTTTGTTGGGAGGCTCTATTGTAAGAGAACTTTTACCATAATAATAATAATCAGTGGTAGAATCAGGATACTATTCCTTTAACTCTACCTCCCCTGCCCCCCAATCAGCGCTGAAGCCAGTTATCACAGTAGATCAGTGTGGTCCCCAGGCAAACCTGGGAGCCAGCATAGTCTATCATTCTATAACCAGCCCTTCCCCCATATCTTAAGGGGGTATTAGAATAAGACCCATGCAGACAACTCTGCAGTTTAGCTCCTCTGTATTCTAGCTCCACATTTTCCACAAGCCTTTTTAGTGCTGTTTACGTACAAAATCAGATGTCACAGCCAGACCTGCTTGCCCATGCTGAGATGAGGCCTTGGAAATGTGCTAAACTCTGATGAGGATAGTTTCTGAAAGTGAGATTAGAAACAAATCAGGGCCCCTTGCATAGCCATAGCCCCTCTGTTGGCTATGTGGGGGGTGAGCCACTCCTCAAGCACACACCTAGCCCAGCTCCATGCTGCCATGTATCATATCAAGTACTGCTTCCAAGAGAAATTCATTTAAGGGAACAGGTGTCCAAGAAATTGCAATACATTTTAATAGAAATTTAACAGGGTCCATCCTACACCCCACAAAAATAATACTTAAAAAAATATTTACAGTATTCTTTGATAATCATGTGGTTTCCCTGGAACATACATTTTTATAGTTAAAATACTAGCCAGAGGTGATGTCCTAAAAGGTCTACATCTATGTCTTTATTTGTATTTCCAGTTGTCCTTGCACTCAGTCACCTTCCCTGAAAGCCACTCTACTGATTAGTCTTTGTCCAACTTGACAAAAACAAAAGTCATCTGGGAAGAGGGAACCTCGACTGAGGAATTTCTGCCATCAGATTGGCCTGCGACCTTGTCTGTGAGGCACCTGCTAATTGATACAGGAGGGTTCACCCACTGTGGTTGGTGCCACCCCTGGGTATATGGGCCTGGGCTCTGCAAGAGGGGGGAGGAGCAGGCCAAAGGAAGCTAGTGGAAAGCAGTGAGCCTCTATGGCCTCTATGGGCTTCTGTCATGGCTTCCTCCAATGATGAACCTGTAAGCCAAAAAGACCCCTTGACTCTCCAAGTTTGTTTTGGTCAGTGTTTTATCACAACAGAAAATCAACTGGGACAGCCACTAACTCATTCTTCTCCACACCTTGCTTGCATCTACCTTGGAAGATTCTGGAGTTTGATCTACAAGGAATGCCGGCAGTCACTTGACCTAGTGATTTTCTTTGCTAAAATGCAAATTTACACTTAGCAAAAGTAAAGTCTTAATTGGAATCCTAATATACACACAAAGCAGGACACGTACTTCCTAAGATCCAATATGGGGCTTATAAAATGACAACACAGACTAACTGGATGAACAGAAACACTAAGCGATCACAATCATGCTATCTACCCCTAACATCTATTGTTTCATTTTTGTCTTTTAATTTCAGTTTGGTTGCATAACATTTAGAAAATATTTATTCCTCTGGTTAAGCGGTTGCAAATGGTCATAGCTTCTGTTTTGCTTCAGAACAAATTGTCTAAGAATATGAGTTCTGCTCAATTTAAGCCATCCAGAAGTTCACAGAAACCTAGTAGGAAATGTTTGTTTTAAAGTTGAATTGTTACTAACACCTAATAAATTCTTGCATTTCTCATCATAAAATAAGAATGGAAGCATCCACTTTAGCTCTAATGTGATGTTTTCAAGATGTGAGTCAGTTGGGTGCACAGAAAAGTCTCGTTTCATGAACAGAGCAAATGTAAATTAATTTGGCCTACCCTGTAACAGGTGCAAATGTGCCATTCTGTTGCTTGAGACATGTAGTAGTCATGTCAGACTAATTCAGATCTATGTGTTCTCTGATGAGAGTCATACCTGATACCATTATCTGGGCCCCAAACCGCATACCTGACTAAGTCACAGGCCCTAGAGAAAAACCTAATACTATTATTCTTCTAAAAGGACAGAGTAAACTCTCCTGTAAGTTCTTGTCTTTATAGCATAGATTAGTGCGTCTCTTAACCCTTATCACAAAAGCTTCTTTTTGCAGTGGATAGTAATTAGAAAAACAAAGAAGGAAACAAATGACCCACTCAACAGATGGAGTAAAGAGCTGAATAGAAACTTCACAAATGAGGAAATGAAGATGGCTGAGAAACATCTTAAAAAGTGTTCAACATCCTTAATAATTAAGGAAATGCACATTAAAACCACTCTCAGATATCATCTCACTCCATTAAGACTGACTAGGATCACAAAAACCCAAAACACCAAATGTTGGAGAGGTTGTGGGGAAAGGGGAATACTCATCTACTGCTGGTGGGATTGTAAACTCATACAACCACTATGGAAAGCAGTGTGGAGAACTCTTAAAAGACTCAAAATGAGCCTACTACCTGACCCAGTCATACCACTCCTGGGTATATACCAAGACTCATCCTACCGCAAAGATACATGCACATCTATATTTATTGCTGCTCTCTTCACAATAGCAAAGAGCTGGACCCAACCCAAGTGCCCCTCAACCAATGAGCAGATAGAGAAAATGTGGTACATCCACACAATGGAGTTCTATGCAGCAGTAAAGAAAGATGACAGCATGAACTTTATAGGTAAATGGATGGAACTCACATTATGCTAAGTGAGGTAACAAAGTCCCAGAAAAACAAATCCCTCATTTGTGGATGCTAGCACCAAATACCTAGTAGTAAAACAAACTAAGCTATATATATATATCTGTGTCATTACAATGTGAACACCTTAATGGGATCTAGAATTAACCTAGGACTTATCTTTAGACTTTGTAATTGTGATATATGGGGGGAGGGTATGTATGCATACTTGAGAGTAATATAAAATTAAAGAGGGAAAATGTGAATTCCTAAACATGTTTTGGAATTAATATACAGTTACTTTCAAATGTCATAATTTTGGTATACATATGAAGAGCATATATACATATTTTGGAGCAATACAAATTGGAGGAAACAACAACAAAAGGACTGGGTCAAAGAACTGACTGAAGCAGTAAACTTCAGCCCCAAACAATAAACCTCTGCATAGAAAAACTTCAAAAAGACTGAAAAAAAAAAGATGCAAGACATGTATGGCAAAATGCATGAACTCAGGTGGAGTGGGAGCATGGAAAGGGGAATGAGTCTAAAATTGGACTGAGAAATGTTATATGAATCACACAAAACTTCAATAAAAACATTTTTAGAAAGACCAATATAAAAAAATGTAACTTTTTCTCTGTTTAAAAAAAGAATGATGTTGGCAATAGATTTTTTACATAGCTTTAATCATGTTGAGGCATGTTCCCTCCAGTCTAATTCCCTCTAGGACATTTAACATAAATCCATATTGAATTTAATCAAAGGCCATTTATGCATCTATTGAGATGACTAACCACGTGTTTTTTGTCTTTGAGTCCATTTATACGGTTTATGAGACTTATTGACTTATGTGTATTGAACCATCCCTGCATCCTACTTGATCATGGTGGATGACCTTTTTGATGTGTGCTTGTACGCAGTTTGCAAATATTTTGTTGAGAATTTTTACATCTATATTCATTAAGGATATGGGTCTATAGTTTTCTTTCTTTGGTTGTGTCTTTATCTGATTTTGGTATTAGAATGATGCTGGATTCATAGAAGGAATTTGGGAAATCTTCCTCTTTTTCAATATTTTAAATAATATTGGTTGTAGATCTTCTTTAAATAGAATTTTGCTGTAAATCCATCAAGGTCCAGGCTTTTTTTCAGCTGGAAGTTTTTGTATTACTATTTCAATTTCCTTACGTACTATGGGTTGGTTTAAGCTGTTGATCTCTTCTTGATTTAGCATTAGTGATTCCCATAATTTTAGATATATATCTATTTATTTTAGGTTTTCAAATTTAATAGAGTATAAGTTTTTAAGTATTCCCATGTAATGTTCTGGATCTTTTTGTTGTCTGCTGTGATGTTTCCCCTTTCATCTCTAATTTTGTTGATTTAAGGTTCCTTTTCTTTCTTTTGGTTTATTGGGTTAAGGGTCTATCTTGTTTATCTTTTCAAACAACCAGCTCTTGGATTCATTGATTCTTTTTATTGTTTTTCTTTGTTTCTATTTTATTTTATTTATTTCTGCTCTGACTTTTGTTATTTCTTCTTGTATGCTGTGTTTGGGTTTCATTTGCTGTTGCCTTTTAAGAGTCTTGAGTTGCAGTGTTAAGTTATTTATTTATGTTCTTTCTGTACTTTTTTCTTGGTCTTTTTTGAGACGAGTCTTCCTGTAGCCCCAGCTGGCCTGGAACTCACTCTGTAGACCAGATTGGCCTTGAACTCACAGAGTTCTGCCTGCCTCTGCCTCCTAAGTGCTCTCTCTCTCTCTCTCTCTCTCTCTCTCTCTCTCTCTATATATAATATATATATATATATATATATATTTGGTCTTTCAAGATGCGGTTGGGCTCTCCCTGTAGCCCCAGCTGGCCTGGAACTCACTCTGTAGACCAGGCTGGCCTTGAACTCACAAAAATCCACCTGCCTCTGCCTCCCAAGTGCTAGGATTAAAGGCGTGTGCTACCACACCCGGCCTTTCTTTCTGTATTTTTAATGTAGGCACTTAAAGCTATAAACTTCCTTCTCAGGACTGGTTTTAAAGTGCCAGATAGGTTTTGTTGTGTTTACTGTCCTTTAATTTAACTCCAGGAATATTTTATTTCTTTATTAATTTCTCCTTTGTCCCATCCATCATTCAGGGTTTTGTTATTAAATCTCCATGAGTTCCTGTAGTTACTGGGGCTTCTTCCAGTGTTGGTCTTAAGCTTTATTGCATTGTGGGGTTGTTTATTTCTTCATAGTTTCTATCCATTATGGTCGGGAGAATATGGAGAAGCCACTCACCTTATGGTGGATAAAACTAATGAATGTGCTCAGATGATATAGCTACCAATCCATGCCCTGATTACCTTCTCCATCTTCTTACTTCTAAATAGTCTATTCAAACATTTAATCTATGAATACATTAAACCATTAATTATGTGAGAGCCCTCAGACACATCCAGAGATATACTCTCCTAAAGCATGTATGTCTCAGTCCAGTCAGGTTGGTAGTCAGCGTTTGTTATCACAAAGCATGGAATGGTGGTGCAAGTCCACAGTCCAGGTAGGAGAGAAATAAATGTGTAGACACTTTTTCCTTTTTATTTAGCCCAGAACTGCAGGCAATAGGACACTAACACTCACATTGAGGATATGCTGTTCCTCTTCAATTAAACATCTGGAAAATGTCCTCATTTTTTGTTAAAACACTGTTCAAAAGTCCAAAGTGTCTTCTGAGATAAAAAAGCAATTGATTAACTGGTGAGAATCCATAAAATTAAAAATTAATCATATACTTTCAATATATAATAGTACAGAATAAGCATTTTAATTCCAAAAGGGACAAATGGGCAGAGCGAGGAAGGACCAAAGTAAGATCAAAACCCAGCAGAAAAAGCACCAAATCTTCCAGCTGCATGTCCAATATCTGGGACTCTTGGTGCCATCATCTGGGTACCAACAAACTTGGGGAACCCTGACCCTTCAATTCTGCCTCCTGTAGCATATCATAGCCAGATCCAATCTGTGTTTAAAGTTTTCCTTAGCAGGTGTTCCATCACACTGGCATCTCCAAAATCCTAGAGACCCCTCTGAAACTTGGACTTCACATTCATCCCTTTACACATCGGCCTCTGTAATTGTAGAGAATCGCATCCTGTCTCACATTGGTTAGCATTGTGGAAACTTTGTTGTAAGTCTTTATGATCCTCTTTCATTTTGCATGTCTGGAGAATGAGCCCCCTGATGTTGCCAAGTTATGTTGCCAGCTCAAGATATCTGGCTTCTATCTGCCTTAGTCAAACTGGGCCCTGTTTGACAGTTGAACCTGGGGAAGTACTTCCCTGGGAGAGGGGTGTTTTCTAACAGAAGCTTTTCTACCACATCATCAACTGATAAAGAGTTTCTTGCCTTAAATTTTTCATTTTTAGAATCTGGAGCTTTGGATGGATTAGATTTTGCCCTAAAGACATCATACCTATCTTCTTAATTGAAATATTAATGGTGTTTTCCTTTATTGCACTAGTCCTTCAAATAATCAAAGGTGTTTGTCTGCTTCCTCATTACTGCCACTGCCTCATGCTCCTTTCCTCACATTTTTCATACTTGGGATTTTAAACTATTATAACTGGCAGTAAAGGCCATTAAGATGGCTCAGCAGATAAAGTGCTTGCTTCGCAAACCTGACAAACTGAGTTTGATCCTCAGAACCCATGGAAAAATGGAAGGAGGGAGTCAACTCCATAAAGTACTCTGACTTCTACACGTCTGCCATGACGTAAGCCTTCCATCATATGTATACACAATTATAATAATAAATAAAATTTGAAACATAAATATGTAAATAAACTTCAATAAGTGTAAGCAACAATAACCATGTCACAGCCTGAATGTCATGATGTTTTGAAATTTCCTCCACCAAATAACTTGGTCCATTACTTTTAAATTCAGCCTCACTCAAATTGTCAGAAAATGGACAGAAAGAAGACAGGTCCTTTTGCTGAAATGTAGCATGACTTGTCTCTGGTCCACTTCCAAGTACAGCTCAACCTCAGTCCCCACAGACCTTATTTGACACACTAGTGGCCCTACAGAACTAAAAAGCATTCTGACCTCTGATCTAAAACATAAATATCCGTTGCTATTTATTTCCACAGTTACCCTTTTGAAGGGTTTCACATATTTCACTGTGGCTCAAATATTATCATGAATCTCAAAAAATCCAAAAGATATGAGCCCATATGGGACAAAGTATCAGCCACAGTTCTTCACACTCCCCAAGCCCACCCTCATCAGCTCCCACACTGTGTATGAGGCCCTCAGGTACCATAATTTGGAAGGAAATGTGGTTTATGTTAAGAAGAACTTTTGTCTCATGGTTTAAAAAGGTTGTTTTTCCTTCCTCTTTTCCCCAGCTTCAAATTAAATCTGTACTTCTGTAAAAAAAAAATAAAATAAAAAAGAGGGCCCTTTCAATGTGAGGAAAAGCAAATAAATATACTATTATATGCGTGTGAACTCACACTTCATCTGCACTGCCTAATGGGTAATAGAAGGGAACAAAAGAGGCATGCAGTCCAATCAGGCCCTATTAGAAAAGCATCTGTGGAAATTCCAGGGTATGAATGTCTCCTGTGTCCTCCACCATGACAGTTAAAAAGAAGATGCCCGTACCCTCATTTAATTGCATTTATATCTTAGAAAGTCGTAGCTAGGGTAGAGAATGTAAAGAGCTTTGATTAATAGGAAGCTGTGATTATAATGACTTTTAAGTGGCATCTATCTGAATTTCATATTACTAAGGTGTCCGGCACAGCATCAAAGGAGACATCAGTTCCTTCTTTGAGCCATTTTGTATGTTGTATTGGAATCTGTTTATAGTCAAGTAACCCATAATACAGGAAGGGAGAAGAGATGGGGACTTGACAGGGTATTGTGACATCTTCAGCAACAAACTGAAGCTCCTTGTTATTGAGGAATTCTTTCCTAAAAATGCCATTAAATCAGACTCCAACTGCATGAAAACTAATCAGCACCATTAGCACGTAATTGTCCTCTGAGTACTTGGCATCTGGGTGCCATATCCACTAAACTAGTTTTGAAGGCTTACTCAGGACAGAGACCAAGTTTATATTTCAGGCATAGTACTTACAGGACCCAGCTTTGCCTACTAATAACAAAGTATTCTTTTGGCTTAATTTAGTTAAACAAGATTGAGCAGAAATGGTCAAAATAAACCATATTATATTCCTAGTGGAATTTCATTCTCACCTTAAATAAGAAGCCTAATGAAATAGTGTGTATAGGAATACCTCAAGGGAATTGGACCAGAAGAAGTTGTATTTCTGTACAGATGATGTAGTCCCTTTGGACTCTTGTATTTTTGTGTGTACTTTAAACATCTGAGGATTTAATGCTGCTCAAAGCTGTCACACTACTTCAATTTTGATTTCTTTAATTTCACCCCAACTACAGAACCTTAGTTTTGAGTAAATGTATTTGAATTGTTTTGGAATGAATCCAAGAATACACATTGTATGATTACAAATCTAAAGCTAATCCAAAGAGTTGCAAGCCACTAGCCTTTCCTTTCAAAGCTCAGCTTCAGATGTTAGAAGTTAAAAACAGGCTTAGAGGTTTAGAACCCAACAGACCATGGGCAGCAGGCAGAAGCATGCACAAAACCAGTGGTAGATCAACTGTCCCAACAAGCTTCTATATCTCTTTCTTCTCTTACCATTGTACTCAAGAAATTACCTGCGTGTGAGGGAAGCCATCAATCACAATGCAAGGATCAACCCTCTGTAAATACATAAAAGAGATCAGCTGTGGGGCTGGAGAGATGGCCTAGCTGTTAAGAGCACCGACTGCTCTTGCAGAGGACCCAGGTTTGACACCCTCTTCTGACCTCCACAGCATTGCATGACACAGGTGCACAAACCTGCATGCAGATAGTACATTCATACACATATGAAAATAAATAAATTTTAAAAATTTTTAAAAAGAGATCAGCTGTGATCAGAGAAGTTCTAAAGACAAAATTTCAAAACACAGTAGGTATCAGTGTATGAGGAGTGCTGTAACAAAACATAGTAGTGTATCAGTGTGTGAGGAATGCTATAACAAAGCAAAGTGTGAACTGGGTGGCTTTTAAGCCACTGAAACTTAGGGTTTCACAGTGTTAGTAGCCCTCTTCTGTCCTCCAAGGGCAATGCATGACATGGGTGCACTAACACACATACAGGCATAACACATACACATAAAATAAAATTTTAAAAAATTAAATGACCAACAAGTTCCTGTTCAGCCTCTGCAGTGCCTGCTGAACTCCGCAGCACGTGGGTGATCAACCTCCTTGCTGCTATGGGGACTTTTTTTCTGCCATATTTTCATCTTGAACTATGACCCTAACTGAACATGCAGCCTCATAGAATGTGTATAAGCATTTGCTTTGTCTCTCCTAGTTCAAGGAGCACACGCAGTCTTTGGAAGCTGTACTTCCCCTGCAAGGACTAACCAGCCTCTTCACACTTTTGTTGATGGCCGTGATCTTTATTTTGCACTCACCAAGCTGTGAGCCCATTGTGTTCATTACAACAATGCTGGGGCCTAGGAATTCAAGCCTCAATGAGAGAACTAGTCCCTCCGAAGGCTCATGAATAACCTGTCATGCCTTCCTCCCAAGATTCTCCCTTTCCCTGACTTGTAAAAGCATCATCCTGATCTGTGCCTTTATGTTCAGGTTGCATTCCCTAATGAGTTCATTTTTAAACTTGATTATATCTTGAAATACTTTCTCCAAAACAGTCACAATCTGAAGTACTATGATAGGGTCCAATACATGGGAAGGAAGAGCACTATTCAAGCAGTAAAGGACAAAAACTGAAACAAGTTCAGAGTCCAGGGACTCTGTTAAGAAAAATAAAGCAAAGCCAACAGTTATAGACGCACAGTAGGCAACTCACTTTGAGTGTGTGAAGAAACCAGTGTGGTGCCCAGCACTTCAACTAAGCACCACAGTCTGTGTGCCCCACCAGGACATCCGCATCTGGCCCCAAGTACAAATATGTCCCCAGGCGATTTTCCTTGCCATGCATCATATGCACCAAGAATAAAGCCTGTGCGGGTTCTGAATAACCTCATTCGGATGGGGGAGGAACATGGTACAATGTCTGGTTTGCTTATTTTTGCTGGCACTGTCCACCCTTTGCTCCTTTTTCTTATCTCTTCCTCTGCTTTTCCTCAGGACTACCACTTTTCATGAATCAAAAATTAGGACTTGTAATGGGGCAAGTACTGTTTCTGCTCAGTTCATTCATTCCTATCAAAATTCTTACTTAGAGTTGTTAGTCACACTTAGAAACACAATTAATGGCCCAACCTCATAGAACAGCAAACGGAAAAATAGTGAGAATCTAGAGAGAAAGTAGAGTTCTGAGAATGGATGCCATTTGCCTTGATGTGGACCTGAGCCCTAGAGGGTAGGAGTAACAGACCTAGTAGCGCTAGCGAAATCTCAGGCAGCTGCCAGTACCTCCCCTACAGGTATAACCGTGTCTAGCCCAAAGTCAGTCAGCACATATGTCTCCAGTTCACCTGCTCTGGGAAGCATTCGAGACCAATGATTCCTCTCTGCTGACTGGGCTCCTTTGCTGTCCACATTCAGAAGTGGTAATTGGACCAGCTAAGTCTTTTAATCTCAAAATTGGAAAACATGACTTCATGTGGATCTTTAAATGTTAATGACCAATAAAACCAGCTGTAGCATCACATTTAGTTCAGCTTATTAATGTGCTGCTCTGGATGAGCTGAAGTTAAAAGAGATTCCATTACCCAGCCTGAGAGGCCCTTTCCTGTACAAAATGCTTAGATCTGAGCAGCTACATCCAAGTGCATTTTCCCTGTGCTTCTCCATTTTAAGGCTTGGTGATACAGTTGCTACTTTATTTATTTATTTTTAGGCTTGGTTGGTTGATTTTATTTGGGTGGGGTTTATTTTGTAGGGATATTTTGTTTGGTGTGTGTTTATGTTTGTGTGTGTGTGTGTGTGTGTGTGTGTGTGTAGAAGCAATTAAGTAAAGATTCTGAGGGCCAAGATACTTCCATCTCATCTCAATCCCACAATCATTGGCTGGTAGAGCCTAGACACAACTGTTTCAATGTCTTACAGCCTTAACTTCTCTGTCATGATGGAGTGTACCTTAATTCTGAGCTAGCATAAACTCTTTCTGACTTTTAAGTTACTTTTGTCATGGTATTTTGTCACAGCAACAGGAAAAAAACTAAGATATGTATTACATATCCAGCAATAGGACAAACAAACTTCTGCCCAAAGGAGCATAGTTCCAGTCCACAGATAAATCACAAAAAAAGAGAACATAGACAAACATGTAAATACCAGGTGGAAAGTGAAACAGGTGCCACACAGAGAGACAGACAGATAGACAGACAGAGAGAGAGAGAGAGAGAGAGAGAGAGAGAGAGAGAGAGAGAGAGAGAAACACCTGGGTAAGAGGTGAGACCATGCAGAATCACTACTTTAAATAGCCAAGTTGAAAAGTAATCCAGATAAAATTATAGAGTGAGCCATGCCCTTCCACAGAGAAAAGGGAAAAGAGACCAGAGACTAAGAATGCTGTCAGCAAACGATGGCTGGGGGGACACTGGTGATGCCACTGCAGGCCACTGCAGAACCTGAGTGCTGAGATGATCTATACTGTGAAGGGGATGCAGAGACAAGAAGGAAAGAAAGAATGTACGTTCCCTTTCTAGTCTCAGTTCTGTGCAGAACTCCTAATTCCCAATGTTATAGGATTAGAAGGTAGAGTCTGAGAGATGAATAAGTCATTAGAGTGGAACCATCATAAACAAGATTACTCTAGCCATACACAAAGACTGTGAAAAGCACTCCAATAGCACAATAAATAGTTACAGAAAATAATCACAAGAATTGACAAATGAGACCACATGAAATTCAAAATTGTCTTCATAAGTGAAATAATCAGAACAGCCAATGAGAAGCTAGCAGGGGATTGATGTGTAGCATCTATACAAATCATCAAAAATGTCCCAGTGAACCAAGAAGATGATTATCAAAAGAAGAAATACAAATGTTCAACAGGCTTATTATCAAGAAAACACAAATTAAAACTACACTGAGATTCCATCTTCTCCCCAGTCAAGAAAACACAAACACATGTCAGCCAAGATGTGAGGAAAGAGCAGTTATACATTCCTGGGTAGGTACCCGAAAGACACTAACTAGAGTCTAGCATAGAGAACTTGTATGGCCTTCTTTACTGCTAGTCACAATAAACACATTACAAAACCAGCATAGAAGTCCATCAACAGATGAATAGATGATGAAAATATGCACGATTGAATTTTATTTAGCTGTAAATATAAAACAGATTTTCACATTTGTAGGAAATACATGAAACTAAAGATCATTATGTTAAGCAAAATAACTCAGACTCAGAATCAAGACTTAAATGCATACTTTGAATGTATATATCTATATATCACATATATCTCTAGGACCAGAAAAAAGAGACTATGAGAGGAGAAGAAGAAGTCAGAAAGATGGGAGAGGAAGAACAAGAAAGGGTGGTAAAATTTACATGGCATTAAAGAAAAAGAGAGTGACTGTTTGGGGAGATGAGGCAAATAAGGACAAAATATGTGAGACATATACATGAAAATCCAACTATGAAATTAAACTAAAAACATTAATAGCATGAACTCAGTTCATGTACCACATGAGATGAAAGGAAAAAGTCATCTAGGAATAAACAAAAGGCCCTCAATAGACCACAGGTCTGCCATCTTGACCATGAACTTCTAAAATCATGAAAAATAGGTTTTTATTCTTTGTATGACACCCAGGTGGTGGTTTTAGTCATAGCAGGCTTAATACAGTGATGCAGCAACTTAGTCTAGGTAGAAAGGGCCATAAATAGCCAAATTACCTACTTATGTCTTCCCATTGTACACCAGTGGGAGCTTCTAGTAGATTTAAAATGGGGTAAAGATCAGAGAAGAAAAAACAAAGATCTAAGATTTATAACTGATACAGGTTCTTTTAGTTTACAAGTCACTTTTACGTGAATCACCTCATTTCAGAGTCATATGGATCTTACTTCTCAAACTGTGATGAACAAACATAATCTAAATTGCTAAGAGTCTAAAAAAACAGAAATGTTTAACCCATTCCAAACCCCATATCTGTATCAAAGTTTAAGAAACATGGGTCTGGTTGTCAGGAATTATGATGGTCAAAATATTAACAATCAAATGATGACATCAGGATGATGATGATGATGATAATGATAATGATGATGGTGATGGTGATGGAATGATGATTATGGTGGTGGTGATAATGGTGATGGTGATGGTGATGGAATGATGATTATGGTGGTGGCGATAATGACGATGGTAATGGTGATGGAATGATGATTATGGTGGTGGTGATAATGATGATGGTGATGGTGACGGAATGATGATTATGGTGGTGGTGATAATGGTGATGGTGATGGTGATGGTGATGGAATGATGATTATGGTGGTGGTGATAGTGATGGTGGAATTGATGAGGAGGAGGATGACTGTAACAATGATAAAACCACCTCTACAGGTTAAGTACTTTTCTTGAAGCCACATGGTCAGCATTCAGGAGCTACATGACCAAAGCTCTTTCCATCCTTCCATGTTCCTGTTATACCATTGCCTAGAGGACTTACAGCTTACAAGAGAAAAAGAACTCCCAATAGGTAACAATTATCTTCTGAAAGAAACATTGTAATTTAGCCAGAAGTCACAATTCAGGAATACAAAATAGACTTCAGAGAGGAACCTAATTCACTTTGGTCTTGAAAGTGGGTAAAATATAGGTCAGAAAAGAATAAAGATCTGCCAAGCAGGACTCTCTCTCTGTGTGTGTGTGTGTGTGTGTGTGTGTGTGCCCATATATGTGTGTGTGTATGTGTGTGTGCATGTGCATGTGTGTGAGCACATGTTGGCAAGGAGGGAAATCACTAGGGAGAGGGGAACTACATGACACAAAGACTAAGCTACCCCTGACACTCATAAATCATTCTCTCCATCACATTCTGCCTACAGACATATTGGTCCCGAACTAATCAAGTAGAAAGAGTCATTGGGGAAAAAAGTAATAGGCTTACAAAAATAAATCCCCTTCACACAACTACTGTTTCAGGAACAAGCTGAGGGAAAATTTTTCAGAGGTCTTGGTGGACACGCAGGTTGAAGAAGGAAGGAGGACGTGCGAGGACAGACCTTCGTAGACAAGGCTCACGCCCACTCCTGCTTGTTTTTCAGCCTGTGTTCACCGCACTATGATCCAGGGTAACATCTGGGCTCCGAGCAGGCCTGATTTAATAATGTGTTGGGAGCTGGCATTTGCTTCAGTCCCCCAGCAGCTGTAAATAATGGCAGGAAGACGTGTACCAGACCTAATTTGCCCCCTTCTTCTACTGAGAAAGACACATTAATATTTAATAGAAGAAAAATAATTCATGCAGATTTGAAAGAAAAACCCATGAAAAGGCACATTAAAAAGCTGAGGGGACCTGGTATGTTTCGAGAAGTCTCAATTTCCCCCCTAAATAAACTAAAGCTCACGATTTATTCTCACAGAAACAGCCAGGCCACTTCCTTCTGTCTCCTCCTGTTTTGGTTCCACAGCTGTAAACATCTCCTCAGTTTCCACCAGGCCTTGTGTTTGTGTCTCCTGTGTCCATTGTTGGAAAGCAGCGGTGAAGCTGGGTGACAGCCTTGGAGCTCGGCTTGTCCTTAGTAGGGAGCTGTGTGTTCTGGTGTCAGAGCATCTCTTACATTTAGGGTCTGGGGTTGGACTCTAAGTTCTGCTAACTAGAAAACAGACAAAATAAAACTGGATGCTAGGGGTCACTCCTTTAGAAAAGAGATTGCACACTGATGTTATGTGATATGACCCCGCCTAGGACAGGTCCTATACAGGGGGCAAGTATATCTCCAGTGAGCACCCCTGCTTATAGCTCTCTGTGCTGCAACTTCTGGGCTCAGGTCTTACATCTGAGTGCTCAGCCTGGATTTGCACCCCACAAAGAATTTATGCTTGAGCCCTTGCTGCCATAGCTTTCTGATTTTATATACTGTCACCCCAAGAGATTTGTCTTGGCTTCTTAAATAGATAGTTGTCCATTAATCTACATGGTATGTTTATCAATTCATTAGGATAACATCTAAAGAAGCACTTTAAAAAAACCAGGACAGCTGGGACTACAGGAAGACCCTGTCTCAAAAAGACCAAAAAGAAAAGGGGGGTTCTCCGAGAGATCATGCCAACCTTCAATGACTGACTTGCAGGGACTCTACATTGCCCAATGACCTCAGCAAAGGCCCCAAACCTTCTTACAGAACCATGTTCGATGAATTATTGGTGAAAGTCGCATCCAAAATCATCTTTACACATCCTCTTACCTTTAATAACTCAGTGGGGTGAGCTCTCTGCCTCATCATACTGATTCCTAGAAACTACCTTCAAAACTCACCACTTAGCCAGGTTGGTTGCTTATACCTGGAGCTCCAGCACTTGGGAGGAAGACGCAGAACGCTGAAGAGGGCAAGGCCATTCTTAGCTATACAGCAAGTGCTTGGCTAGCCTTGGCCACATAAGACCTGTCTCAAAAACAAAAGAAACAAAAACAAAACAAAGCGCCTCCTGTACAGCTTAGGACCACACTGCCAGTTGGTGGCACACACTAACTGGTATGGCGAAAGGACAGTGGAGTTAGGGATGCAGAAGAGAGCTTCCTGCTTAATTCTTTGATTCCTTAAGCACACTTCCTGGGCCAGGGGCAAAAGCTCCTTGGGGCTGATGGCAGAGTGTTCATTCAATCCTTTTTTCCAGTGGCCAGGATACCCCCAGCACACCACAGGGGTTCTTTTGCTTTTCTTCCTTTTTAAAAGAATGATTTAATATTTACTTGTATGTGTGTGTAGCTTACTTGTTGTGTGTTGTATATGTGTGTGGTTTACTTGTTATTTGTGTATTGCATGTGTGTAGCTTGCTTGTGTGTTGTATGTGTGTAGCTTGTATGTGTGTTGTATGTGTGTTGTATGTGTGTTATATGTGTGTGTAGCTTGCTTGTATGTGTGTTGTATGTGTGTGGCTTGTTATATGTGTGTTGTATGTGTGTGTGGCTTACTTGTTGCAGGTGCATGCGGCTTACTCACTGAGGCCTCCTAAATAGGGTGTCAGATCACCCCCGAGGTTGGAGTTACAGTGGTTGTGAACCACCCAGTGTGGGTGGGAACTGTACTCTAGTCCTTGGGAAAAGCAGTAAGTGTTCTTACCTATGGAGCTGAGACTTCTCTCTGGCCCCCCCAGCCGGTTTGTATTGGCTCAATTTTGCCTCATTTCCTCTGAAGTAGTTACTGTAATGACTTCATATTCAGGTCTGAGAATAAAACATCTTCTTTCTCTTTCTTTCCATAGGCTACCCTCCCTTGAGACCATGGCTGAGATCACGGCACGGTGACTAGAGCCATTTCATAATCATAAAGCAACACAGTCTTACAGGGTAATATGTGGGTGTGGTTTTTCCAAGTAAATAATGTAATTTTGAGAGGAAGAGGCCCTGGATATGTTTTTCATATGAACAGGCCCATCATAAGCTGCACCTGACAAGAATCATTTTGGAATTGCTGTTTCCGGAGCTTTCTACTTAGCAACTATTTCCTGGTCCTAAATCACCATAAGGCACATTTTTAGGTCACTATGAAGTTGCTCCAAATAAGTTCTATCTACCTCCAAAATGTCCCTCAGCAGAGACTTGGCTATTGACAGTAATAAGTCAGTTAGTTATTTAGTTAGTTAGCTGCTTAATTTATTATTTACTTTTTCAATCTAGAAGGATATTGAGGGAGACGACTTAAGGAGGTTGGGTAGAATAGAAGGAACTCAGAGTCCCAGTAGGCTTTCATCAGCAAAGGAAAGCTTATTTAGCATTTACTTCTTTTCTTAAAAGTGACTAGAAAAAATTTGTGCTTACAAAATGGGCTGCTGTCCAACCAGAGACCCAGTGGAACAGTTTTCTGGGAGACTAGGACAGCTCAGCTTATCAAGGCCCCTAAACAAATATTCAGGAGAAAGCTACAAATTCTCTAAGGCCCAATGTCAGCAGATAACCATGGATGGAAATGGAATATTAATTATCCCTTCCTGTGTTTTATATTTTCAGATTTAATAGACATTGATAAAAACGACAGGATGTCAGGTCTAACATCTGTTCTCTGCGCCCTGCAGAAATGTGTAGCATTAATATTTAATAAAAATAATAGCCCTGATTTGGACTCGCCAGCCATTTCACACTGATCTCTGAGGACATTCACTTTAGGTCCTATAGCCTTGCAAACTTTAAATACATATGTCTCTCCCATGAGGCCTGCTCCTCAGAATTCACAGGAAATGTGTGTTTCCTTTTGCTGCCCCCTCCCCCGCATACCTTCAGCCACACCACATGTCCACTGACTTCTACTCAGTGAAGGCACCTAGCCATGGGACTACATGAACCTCAATGGAAAGACAGCACATGAGAACTCCATGAGCTGGAGGTTCCAGGAAGTTGCCCCACCAGCCACTCTGCCCTTAGCAATTCTTAGCTGGGAGTTCTCCTTAGAGAACTTAGAAGACCTGGGATCACCAGGTCTTCTCTCAGGCCATCATTTTCATCTGCATCTAAGTCAGTATAGTGACTCAAAAATGAGTACCTTCATTCCATGTTACTATTCCCCCCTCAGTGTTTGTAATATAACAAGAGTTCTAAGAAAAACCCATGGAGAAATAAAGAAGTAAAAAATTTAAAGAGTCTGGAGAGATGGCCTATCAGTTAAGAGTACCGACCGCTCTTGCAGAGGACCCAGGTTGAATCACCAGTACCCACATGGTGGCTAAGAACCGTCTTTAACTCCAGTTCCAGGGGAATGCACGACACAGGTGCACAAACCTACTTGCAGACAGTACATTTATACACATACAAAAATAATAAAATTAAAAATTAAAAAACATTTAAAATCAAATAAATAAAAATTAAACAATTGTTAAAAAGGAAATTAATCAGAAGACTGTGGTGGGTAGTGGATTGGATCCAAATACATCATATTCATATATGAATATTAAATAAAATATTTAATAAAACGATTTTTTTTTTACTTTTTATTTTCTTATTGATGACTTGTGTATTTCATACATTTTCTTAGTCCAATTTAGGCACATTCCCCTCTCCCTGCCCCTCACCCTACCCCAGTTCATGCCTTCTGCCATATGTGTGTTGCATCTTTCTCTCAGTCTTTCCAAGGTTTTTCACTACAGAAGCTTGTTGTTTTAGGCAGAGTTTAACTGTATCATTCAGTTCTTTGACCCAGTCTTTATGCTGTTCTTATTCTTTCCCCTTTGTATTGCTCCAAAATATGCCTATAGAACCATCACATAGCTATCAAAATTATGACCTCCAATAATAAACTGTATGTTAATTCCAAAATATGTTTAAGCATTCACATTTTTCTCCTTTAATTTTATTTTTATTTTTTTGGTAGTTTTGAGGCAGGGTCTCCCTTTAGTCCCAGCTGGCCTAGAGTTCACTCTGTAGACCAGGCTGTCCTTGAACTCACAGAAATCTGCCTGCCTCTGCCTCCTGAGTACTAGGATTAAAGGCCTGTGCCACCACGCCTGGAATTCCCCTTTAATTTTATATTATTCTACAGTATGCATACCCTCCTCCCATAAACCACAATTACAAAGCCTGAAGATAAGTGATAGGTTAATTCTAGATGCCATTAAGGTATTCACATTATAACGGTACAGTTGCTTTCAGGTAAAAGAAAATATTGCTCAGTTTGCCTTACTAGTTAGGTATTTGGTGCTAGCATCCACAGATGAGGGATACCATTCATCATTTGTTTTTCTGAGACTGTGTTACTCTACTTAGCTTCTAGTTCCATCCATTTACCTGCAAAGTTCATGATGTCATCTTTCTTTACTGCTGCATAGAACTCCATTGCATACACGTACCACATTTTCTCTATCCACTCATTGGTTGAGGGACACTTGGGTTGGTTCCAGGTCTTTGCTATTGTAAAGAGAGCTGCAATAAACATAGATGTGCATGTATCTTTGCAGTAGGATGAATCTTGTGAGTGTATACCCAGGAGTGGTATGACTGGTCAGGTGGTTGACTCATTTTGAGTCTTTTTTAAAAATATTTTTTAATTAAAAAATTTTTTTATGTGTATGAATGTACTGTCTGCATGCAGATCTGTGTGCCCGTGTTGTGCAACGTGGTGGAGGTCAGAAGAGGGTGTCGGGTTCCCCTAGAACTGGAGTTCTCCTGGAATTGGAGTTACAGACGGTTCTCAACTGCCATGTGGGTGCTGGGGATCGAACCCGGGTCCTCTGCAAGAGCAGTTGGTGCTCTCAACCGCTGGGCCATCTCTCCAGCCCCTCATTTTGAGTCTTTTTTTTTTTTTTTATGTGTATGAATGTACTGTCTGCATGTAGGTTTGTGCACCCGTGTCGTGCAATGCCGCGGAGGTCAGAAGAGGGTCTCGGATTCCCCTGGAACTGGAGTTCTCCTGGAATTGGAGTTTCAGACGGTTCTTAGCCACCATGTGGGTGCTGGGGATCGAACCCGGGTCCTCTGTAAGAGCTGTCGGCGCTCTTAACCGCTAGGCCATCTCTCCAGCCCTCATTTTGAGTCTTTTAAGGGTTCTCCACACTGCTTTTCATAGCGGTTGTATGAGTTTACACTCCCACCAGCAGTGGATGAGTGTTCCCCTTTCCACACAACCTCTCCAGCATCTGTTGTCTTTTGTTTTCTTGATCTTAGCTAGACATATTGGAGTGAGATGATATCTGAGAGTGGTTTAAATTTGTATTTCCTTAATTATTAATGATGTTGAACACTCTTAAGATGTTTCTCAGCCATGTTTATTTCCTCATTTGTGAAGTTTCTGTTCAGCTCTTTACTCCATCTCTTGAGTGGGTCATTTGTTTTCTTTGTTTTTTGAGTAGTGTATAGATTCTTGATGTGACTCCTTTGTCAGATGTATCACTGGTGAAGATTTCCTCCCACTCTGTGGGTTTTCTCTTCACTTCATGGATTGTTTCTTTCACTGTATAAAACCTTTTGAGTTTGATGAGATCCCATTTGTCGAATGTTGTCCTTATTTCCTGCACAGCTGCTGTCTGACTTAGAAAGTCTTTTCCTACACCTATCTTGTAGATTGCTGCCAAATTTTTCTTCTATCACCTTCAAAATTTTGGTATTTATGTTGAGGTCTTTGATCCATTTGGAGTTTATTCTTACACAAGGTGAGAAGTAGAAGTTTAATTTTATTCTCTATGAATGGTGATCCGGTTTGGCAGCACCATTTGCTGAAGAAACCATCTTTCCTCCATTGAGTCTTTTTGGCCCCTTCATTAAATATGAGGTAGCTGAAATTGTATGTGTTCAAGTTTGGATCTTCAACTTTGTTCCATTGGTCTATAGGTCTGTTTTTGTGCCAGTATCAGGCTGTTTTTATGACTATAGCCCTGTAATATCGTTTGAAGTCTGATATAGTGATTCCCACTGTATTGCACTTTTAGCTCAGGGTTGCTTTGGCTATTCAGGGTTTTTGTTTTTCCATATGAATTTGAGGAATTTTTTCCAAGCCTGTGAAGAAAGTCTTGGGGATTTTAATTGGGATTGCATTGAATCTGTATACCAATATGGGTAGAATGGACATTTTTACTATATTAATTTTTCCAATCCATGAGCATGGGAGGTCTTTCCATCTTCTAATGTCTTCTTCCAATCTCCTACTTCAGGGGTTTAAAATTTTTGTTGTAGAGCTCTTTGGTGTCCTTGGTTAAGTTTGTTCCTACGTATTTTAATTTTTTGTGGCTATTGTGTATGGGAAGGTCTTCTTGTATTCCTTCTCCAGTTGCTTGTTGTTGGTGTAGAGAAAGGCTACTGATTTTTCTAAGTTAACTTTATATTGTGCATTTTACTGAAACCCTTAATCATTTCTAGGAGTTTTCTGGTGGGGTTTTAGCATCTCTTAGGTAAACTATCATATCATCTGCAAAGAGGGATAGTTTGACTTCCTCTTTTCCAGTTAGTACTCCTTTAATTTCCCTTTTTTTGCCTTATTGCCCTGGCAGGTGAAATCAGTTGAGAAGAAAGAACAGTCCTTGTTCTATGGTCCCATCCCTTTTCCCTTTTCTTCTTTCTTTCCTAAGATTTATTTTGCTGCACCAGCAATTCCTGGCCCAGGATTTTGTAATGAAATTCCCTACTTTCCAGGAGTGGAAATGACTTCCCTTTTCAGAACAGGCCTCTGGCAAAAGTCTTTTCTCCACAAATCAGTCTTCTGCCTCCTTTGAGTAGGCCACATTTCCCAGAATCTAAGCCATAGATTTAACTCAATTTTATCAGGGTGGACAGAACTGCAAAGGTGTCTATTCCCTTGGAAGAACTTTCATGCAAAGTCTCCCTGGGACTGTCTGTAGGCTGGAGCATCTGGGGAGCTAAGAAAGGACATTGGGAGTTTGAGTAGTGACTTAAGTTCCCCTTTTCCTCACACAACCTTGATTCTAACCAATTGTCCTCACCTACCTAATTATGAGTGCAAAAAGTGACAAAGTTCCAAGTTCTATTACCATCTAAATGTCAATCAGCAACACACACCTACCAGCCTCTGTGAAATGGCAGCTTGTATATAAATTAGCAGCTTTCTGGGGTTGGAGATGGCTCAGCAGTTAAGAGCACTGAATGCTCTTGCACTGCCTGCTCTTGCAGAGGACCTGGGTTCAATACCCAGCACCCACAAGGCAGCTAAGAATCATCTTTAAGCCAAGCGTGGTGGTGCACAACTTTAATCCTAGCACTCCGGAGGCAGAGGCAGGTGGATCTCTGTGAGGTCAAGGCCAGCCTGGTTTACAGAGTTAGTTCCAAGCCAGCTGGGACTATAGAGAGACCCTGCCTCAATTAATTAATTAATTAAAAAATAAATTCCCAGTTTTATTTTTATTTTATTTTTAATATAATGCGTTTGTTGATGTTTTGTGTATTCCAGACATCATTTCTCAGTTCAGTTTAGACATATTCCCTTTCCCTTCCCCCACCCCACCCCAGATCATGCATTCTGTTATAACTGTCCTGCATCTTTCTCTCATTCTTTTTATATGTTTAGGAATTCACATTTTCCTCCTTTAATTTTATATTACTCTAAAATATGAATAGATACCTTCCACCAATATACAGTAATTACAGAATCTGAAAATAAGTGGTGGGTCTATTTTAGAGCCCTTTAAGAGATTTACATTATAAAAACACAGTTGCTTTCAGATAAAAAGAAATATAACAATAATGTTGTTCAGCTTGCCTTTCAACTGGGGATTTGGTGTTAGAATCCACAAATGAGGGAAACCACCATTTGTTTTTCTGGGACTGTGTTACTTCAATTGGAATCATGTCTTCTAGTTCCATCCATTTACCTGCAAAGTTCATGATGTCATCTTTCTTTACCACTGAGTAGTACTTCATTGTGTAGATGTACCACATTTTTGTCATCCACTCGTCTGTTGAGGGGCATTTGGGTTGGTTCCAGCTCTTTGCTATTACGAAGAGAGCTGCAATAAACATGGATGTGCATGTATATTTGTGGTAGGATGAGTCTTGTGGGTATATACCCAGGAGTGGTATGACTGGGTCAGGTGGTAGGCTCATTTTGAGTCTTTTAAGGGTTCTCCACACTGCTTTCCATAATGGTTGCACAAGTTTACATTCCCATCAGCAGTGGATAAGTGTTCCTCTTTCCCCACATCATCTCCAGTATTTGGTGTCTTTTGTTTTCTTGATCTTAGCCAGTCTTATCAAATTGAGATGCTATCTGAGAGAGGTTTTAATTTGCATTTCCTTAATTATTAATTTTATAGATGAATTTTATAGAACACTTTTATAGATGTTTGTCAGCCATCTTTAATTCTTCACTGGTGAAGTCTCTGCTTAGCTCTTCACTCCATCTTTTGAGTAGGTCATTTGTTTTCTTACTTCTGTGTTTTTTGAGTAGTCTATATATTCTGGACATTAATGCTTTGTCAGATGTATCACTGGTGAAGATTTCTTCTCACTCTATGGGATTTCTCTTCACTTCATCGATTGTTTCTTTCTCTGTACAGAAGCTTTTGAATTGACGAGCAGCTTTCTTTTGCATCTTCCAAGGGAGAATCTAGTGTAGAGAACTCATTTTAACACTTGGTCCAATAGTGGGCAGAGATACCTATGGGATCTGTGTATTTAATAAGATTTAGGGCTTTTACTATTTATTAATTGAAGCAAGATCTTGCTGTGATCAAAAGAGCCTCTCAACTCAACCTCCTACATTGCTGGCACTACAAGCCCACCCATGCCATCGCACTGTCTTATAGTAAGATATGGACCTCTCACCTATTCTTCCACACTAAAGCAGGAGATATATGCCAAATTCTCTTAGAAGGGCAAGGAAAAGAGTGAAAGGCTTATTTTGACTGATGACTGCAGAGGGACAGTAATGTGCCCACCTCTCCAGGATAAAACCACCATGCCTCACTGAGCAGTGATCATGAATATGGTCCTGTGGATGTAGTTTCCCAATGACCCACTTGCCTTCCCTAGTCCTTAGTTGAGATCAAGTTATTTGGGAGAAGTCCAAAATGTCCTTGCCCATTTTCCTTCTCAGCAATAAAAATGACTCTTTCTCAAAGTGGAAAAAAAAAAGAAGAAGAGGACAAGAGTTGCTGCTGTTATATTATTGAGAAATTTAAGGCATAAAAAAAAGAAATTTCAGGCCAGCGGACCAGCATTTTGGCCCAGAGGATTCTGGGAGCTGGGAGCTGAGGTTCAAACACAGAGGCTGTGGGCAACTGCTGAGCAGTAGGGGAGGAGGCTGTGCAGACCAGCATTTTGACCCAGATGATTCTGGGAGCTGGGAGGTGAAATTCGAACACAGAGGCTGCAAGCAACTGCTGCCCAAACATCAGGAGCAGAGGGTACCATTGCACAGGCTAAGCAAGCAACTCAATCCCCCCAAACTGGAACCCCAGAGAGAGTGGCTGGCAGCAGAAGGAATACAGTGCTCAGAAGGTATCATCTGGGTTGTCACCACCTAGTTCTTATGAAACAGAAAGGGAAGAGTGAACTGTACCTTCCAATATATAACCAATTTGAAAGCCTGAAACCTAGACAAGCCAACACTCCATACATAAGGAAAATACAACTAAGGCACCTGAAGGAATCAAGGAAAGCAATACTTCAAAAAGATGAAGAGGCATTCAAGATTCACATCAGAATACAACCAAAAGACAAACCACATGCCTAGAGCACAACAAAAGAACAATATGGGAAAAGCACAGAATAACTCCACACCAAACTCTATGGAGCCTGTGGAGGCTCCTACAATGGGATCTCCCTAGAAGTAACCCAGGACACAGATCATAGAAAACAATCACAAATATATTCAAAGAAATCATAGAACTAAGGGGAAACAATGAAAAACTCAGAAAGGACCTAGAGGGAGACAATGACAAACTTCAAAATGAACTAAAAGGAGAAAATGGTGGACTCAGGAAAGAGCTAGATGAAGAAAATGACAAACTCTGGAAGGAAGTGAAAACACTGAAAAGATCCCATGCTGAAAAGAAAAAGAAAACCATTGAGCAAAACAAGGAGCTACAAGAAAAGATTGAGAAGCTCAAAAGGAAGTGGAAATACTAAAGAAAATGAATGGCTGAAATGAAAAAGGAAATAGAACACTTATCCAATCAAAAGGAAAGAATGGGAAAAAGCCTCAGAAGCAGAATGGAGGAAGCAGAAAAAAGAAAAACAGACCTAGATGATAACACAGAACAACTAAAAAGCTTAAGTAAAGAGCATGAAAAATTTTAAAATACACAAGAATGGAACAACCAGATAATGTGGGACACTATGAAAAGATCAAACCTCCACATCATAGGGATAGAGGAAGGAGAAGAATCCCAAGAGAATGGAATTGGCCAGATTATCAACAGAATAATAGATGAAAATTTCCCCAAATTAAAAAAAGACAAACCCATAAAAATAAAAGAAGCACATAGAACACCAAATAGACTAGACCAGAAAAGAAACTCCCCCCGCCATATCATACTTAAAATTCTAGACACCCAAAACAAAGACAACATTCCAAAAGCTACAAGAGAAAAACAACAAGTTACATATAAGGGGAAACCTATCAGAATTACAGCTGACTTTTCAGTGCAAACTATGAAAGCAAGAAGAACATGGAGCAAAGCATTCCCAGTGCTTAAGCTAACTTTTCAGTGCAAACTATGAAAGCTAGAAGAACATGGAGCAAAGAATTTCCAGTGTTTAAATGACTATAAATGCAAACCCAGGTTACTATACCCAGCAAAAATGTTTATAGTTGAAGGCAAGAGAAAAATCTTCCATGACATAAACAAGATGAAAGAATACATGTTCAGGGAGTGTGCAGGGCTTAGATCAGGGGCTTCCCAGTACTGCCTGAAGCACAGGTAGGAGCCAGGCACTTCAGCCAGGTGGATTGTTGGATAGATGTATCTCTTGGTTGTTGGATAATTGTTTTGTTGATTTGTTGGATAGATAAACCATCGTCTTGTGTGGCTGTCAGGGTGGAGTTGCCCTGCTAGCTGGAATTAAAGGTGGGCCTTTTGTAACTGTGAGACTTGAGTGTATAGACCTTAGATCAGGGACTTCCCAGGACCACCTGAAGCACAGAGTACTGGGGTGCAGGCTCAGTAAAGTGGCAGGATACAAAATTAACCTAGAGGGATGGAGAGATGGCCTAGCAGTTAAGAGCACCAACTGCTCTTGCAGAGGACCTGAGTTCAATCCCCACCACCCACATGGTGGCTGAGAACTGTCTGAAACTCTAAATCCAGGAGAACTCCAGTTCCAGGGGAATCCAACACCCTCTTCTGACCTCTGCGGCATTGCGGTACACAGGTGCACAGACCTGCATGCAGACAGTACATTCATACACATAGAGAAAAATAAATAAAATATTTAAAAAATTAACCTAGAAAAATCAGTAGCCTTTTTTTACACCAACAACAAGAAACTGAAGAAAGAATACAAGGAGACCTTCTCACTCACAACAGCCTCAAAAACAATAAGATACCTAGTAACAAACCTAAGCAAAGACACCAAAGATATCTATAAGAAAAAACTTTAAACCCCTGAAGAAGGAAATTGAAGAAGACACTAGAAGATGGAAAGACCTCCCATGCTCATGGATTGGGAAAATTAACATAGTAAAAATGTCCATTCTACCCAAACTAATATACAGATTCAACATGATCCCAATTAAATTCCCCAAGCATTTCTTCACTGACTTGGGAAAAAAGTCCTTAATTTCATATGGAAAAAACAAAAGACCCTGAGTAGCCAAAGCAACCCCGAGTGAAAAGAGCAATACAAGGGGAATCTCTATACCAGACGTCAAACTATACTACAGGGCTATAGTAATAAAAACAGCTTGGTACTGGCACAAAAACAAACCTGTTGACAAATGGAACCAAACTGAAGACCCAAACTTGAGCACATACAATTTCAGCCACCTCATATTTGACAAGGGGGCCAGGAAGACACTATGGAGGAAAGATAGCATCTTCAGCAAGTGGTGTTGGCAAAACTGGATCACCACTTGTAGAAGAATGAAATTAAACCCCTACCTCTCGCCCTGTATAAAAGCCAACTCCATGGGGGTGGAAAGATAGCATAGTGGTTAAGAGCACTGACTGCTCTTGCAGAGGACCCCGGTTCAATCCCCAGCACCCACATGGCGGCTGAGAACCGTCTGTAACTCCAATTCCAGGAGAACTCCAGTTCCAGGGGAATCTGAGACCCTTTTCTGACCTCCGCGGCATTGCACGACATGGGTGCACAAACCTACATGCAGATAGTACATTCATACACATACAAAAATAAATAAAATTTAAAAATAAATAAAAATAAATAAAAACAGTCAACTCCAGATGGATCAAAGACCTCAACGTGAAACCCCAAACTCCGAAGGTGATAGAAGAAAAAGTTGGCAGCAGACTACAAGACATAGGTGTAGGAAAAGACTTCCTAAATCAGACAGCAGCTGCAGAAGAAATAAGATCAACAATTGGCAAATGGGACCTCATTAAATTCAAAAGCTTCTGTACATCAAAAGAAACAATCAAGGAAGTGAAGAGAAAACCCACAAAATGGGAGGAAACCTTCACTGCAGATACATCTGACAAAGCATTGATTTCCAAAGCATATAAACTACTCAAAAAACAAAGAAGAAAGAAAACAAGTCACTCAAAAGATGGAGCAAAGAGCTGAACAGAGACTTCACAAGTGAGGAATTCGAGATGGGTGAGAAACCTCTTAAAAAGTGTTCAACATCACTAGTAATTAAGGAAATGCAAATTAAAACCACTTTAAGATATGATCTCACTCTGATAAGCCTGGCTAGGATAAAAAAACCCAAATCATACCAAGTGCTGGAGAGGGTTTGGGGAAAGGGGAACACTCATCCATTGTTGGTGGGAATGTAAACTTGTACAGCCACTAAGGAAAGCAGTGTGGAGAACACTTGGAAGACTCAAAATGAGCTTACCACCTGATCCAGTCATACTGCTCCTGGGTATATACGCACAAGACTCATCTTACCGCAGAGATACATGCACAGCCATGTTTATTGCAGCTTTCTTTACAATAGCAAAAATCTGGAACCAACCCAAGTACCCCTCAACTGATGAATGGATAGAAAAAATGTGGTACATATACACAATGGAGTTATACACAGCTGTAAAGAAAGATGACATCATGAGCTTTGCAGGTAAATGAATGGAGCTAGAACATATCATGCTAATTGAAGTAACACAGTCCCAGAAAAACAAATGATGAATGGTATCCCTCATCTGTGGATGCTAGTGCCAATTACCTAGTTGTAAGTATTTCTTGTGCCCAGCCCCTTGAGCTTTTGTCCAAGTAGTTGGGAGTGATGCATATTGGAAAGAACAACAACAACAACAACAAACAACAGAAAAGACTGCGTCAAAAAACTGAAGGTGAACTTCTGCTCGAAACAGTCAATTTCCACATCGAGAATTTTGAGAAAGACTGAGAAAAAATGAAAAAAATGTTTTGGAGAATGCATGAGCTCTGCTGGGGTGGGGAGTAGGTAGGGGGATACAGGTCTAGATTTGATTAGTAACATAATCTCGTACAACATATATATATATATATATATATATATATATATACATATATATATATATATACAGTTGTATATACACATAAATATATACATACATACATACACATATCATCTGAATTGGAGGATTTTTTTTTCTAAAAGATATCATGTTGGGGCTGGAGAGATGGCCTAGTGGTTAAGAGCACTGACTGCTCTTGCAGAGGACCCAGTTTAGATCCCCAGCACCCACATGGCGGCTGAGAACCGTCTTTAACTCCAGTTTCAGGGGAATCTGACACCCTCTTCTGACCTCCATGGCATTGCATGACACGGGTGCACAGACCTGCATGCAGACAGTACATTCATACACATAAATAAAAAAATTACATTTATTTATATATTGTGTATAGGTATATGGGTATACCATAGCACACATACAGAGGTNAAAAAAAAAAGAAGAAACAAAGAGGGCCATTACATCCTTATCAAAGGGAAAATTAACCATGAAGACTTCACAATCATAAATATATATGCACCAAACTCCAGTGCACTGACCTTTATAAATACAAATCTACAGGACCTCAAGGCACAGATTAACCCCAGCACACACATAGTAGGTGACTTCAATACCCCACTGCATCCTTTGGACAGATCAACTGGACAAAGAATGAACAGAGAGACATCTGAACTGAACAATACAATACAGCAAATGGACTTCACAGACATCTTCTGAATATTCCACCCAAGCACCAGAGAATATACTTTCTACTCAGCACCCCATGGAACATTCTCCAAAACTGACCACATACTTGGACACAGAAAAAACCTTAACAAATACAAAAATTGACATAATTCCATGCAATCTGTCAGACCATAGTGCAATAAAGCTCAATATCAACACCAGGATAAGCCCTGCTACCTACATGAACACATAGAGACAGAACAACACACTCCTGAATAATGAATGGGTCAAGGAGGAAATAAAGAATGACATAAAAGCATGTCTGGAACTAAATGACAATGACAGTACAACACAACAAAACCTATAGGACACTTTAAAATCATTCCTAAGAGGGAAGTTTATTGACCTGAGTGCCTACATTAAAAAAAAAGAAAATAGGGGCTGGAGAGATGGCCTAGTGGTTGAGAGTGCCGACTGCTCTTGCAGAGGACTGGGGTTCAATCCCCAGCACCCACATGGTGGCTGAGAACCATCTGTAACTCCAGTTCCAGGAGAACTCCAGTTCCAGGGGAGTCCGATACCCTCTTCTGACCTCCACGGCATTGCACGACACGGGTGCACAGACCTGCATGCAGACAGTACATTCATACACATAGAGAAAAATAAATAAATAATTTAAAAATATATATTAAAAAAAGAAAACAGAAAGAGCACAGATAAATGACAACACTGCAGTTAAAAACACTTGAAAAACAACAAATAAACCCTAAACACAACAGACAGGAAGAAATAACAAAAATCAGAGCAGAAATTAATGAAATAGAAACAAGGAAAACAATACAAAAAACCAATGAAGCCAAAAGTTGGTTCTTTGAGAGAATAAACAAGATAGACAGACACCTAGCCCAGTTAACAAAAACAAAGAAAGAGCAACTCCAAACAATAGAATTCATGATGAAAGGGGAATATCACAACAGAGAATTAAAAGATACAGACAATCATATGGGAATACTTCAAGAACATATACTCTACTAAATTTGAAAACCTAAGAGAAATGGATGAATATCTGCGATCAGGGAATCACTAAAGCTAAATCAAGAAGAGATTGACAGCTTAAACAGACCTATAATATATGAGGAAATTGAAAATGTAATAAGAGACCTCCCAACTTATAAAAGCCCAGGCACAGATGGTTTCACAGCAGAATTCTATAAAACATTTAAAGAGGACTTACAACCATTATTATTCAAACTGTTCAGAAGGATACAAGCAGAGGGAAATCTCCCAAGTTCCTTCTATGAAGCCACAATCACTTTAATACTAAAACTGGGCAAGGATGCGACCAAAAAAGAGAACTACAGACCCATCTCATTAATGAACTGATGCAAAAATTCTCAACAAAATACTTGCAAACAGTATACAGACCCACATAAAAAAGATAATTCACCATGATCAAGTTGGATTCATACCGGAGATGCAGGGATGGTTCAACATATGAAAATCAGTTAATATCATAAAACACATAAATGGACTGAAGGACAAAAACCACATGATCATTTCAATTGATGCAGAAAAAGTCTTTGACGAAATCCAATATCCCTTTACGATTAAAATACTAGTGGGAATTGGACTGGAAGGATCATTCCTCAACATAATCAAAGCCATATATAAGAAATCCACACCCAGCATCATCCTAAATGGAGAAAAGTTAGAAGTCCCCATAAAGATAGGAACATAACAAGGATGTCTCTTGTCACCACTCCTTTTCAATATAGTTCTTGAAACACTGGCTAGGGCAATAAGGCAAGAAAAGGAAATTAAAGGAAAACTAATTGGAAAAGAGGAAGTTAAACAATCCCATTTTGCAGGCGATATGATAGTTTACCTAAGAGATGCTAAAAGCTGCACCAGAAAACTCCTAGAAACGATTAAGTGTTTCAGTAAAGTGACAGGATAGAAAATTAACCTAGAAAAATCAGTAGCCTTTCTTTACACCAACAAGCAACTGAAGAAGGAATACAAGAAGACTCTCCCAATCACAATAGCCTCAAAAACAATAAAATACTTGGGAACAAACCTAACCAAAGACACCAAAGATCTCTACAACAAAAATTATAAACTCCTGAAGAAGGAGATTGAAGAAGACATCAGAACATTGAGAGACCTCCCATGCTCATGTATTGGAAAAATTAATATAGTAAAAATGTCCATTCTACCCAAATTGATATACCAATTCAATGCAATTCCAATTAAAATCTCAAGGACATTCTTCACAGGCTTGGAAAAACAATTCTTAAATTCTTCAATCTGCCCCATTCTTGTAATTTTGGCAATCTGTTTATTCAACATTTGGCTTTTCCTTTCAATTAAACCTATCAACAAGGCCTGAAAACTACCTAGGAGGTGTGGGAGGAAGCTGAAAAGCAACTACAGAATGGAATTTGGAAAACCATAGAAAAAGAACCCAGGAGATGGAACATTCTATGGCCCTAAAATTGATATAAAAATTAAAAATTCCATTAGCAGATACCACCAGTGTGCTACAATTCAGCTGGACTTCCAACTGCCTATCAGTTTAATCTTTCATATGTTAGTAAGGATGGGGATGATAAGAAAATACCTGTCTGTTATCACTCACCAAGCCATGCTGGGATCTTTTGAAAGAATGATAGCCATTCTTTCAGAAAATTATGGGGGGAAATGGCCTCTCTGGCTGTTTCCTCATCAGGTCACACTCATCCCTGTGGGTCCAACTTGTGAAAATTATGAACTTCAGGTATACAATGAATTTTTTGAAGAAGGATTTTTGGCTGATGTGGATTTAGGTGACAGTTGTACACTAAATAAAAAAATACGAAATGCAGAACTAGCTCAATATAATTTTATCTTAGTGGTTGGTGAAAAGGAGAAGATCAATAATGTTGTAAATGTTCGAACAAAAGACAACAAAATTCATGGAGAAATTTCATTAGCTTCGGCCATTGACATATTGAAGAACCTCAAAAAATCGCACACACTAAATGCTGAGGAAGACTTCTGAAGTCCTTTTCCTATATTTTAGAAAACCTGTTTTAACCTTTGAAAATGTTTTCTTCCTAGACAGTTAAGATATCAGTACTTCTGAAAACCTTGGAGCCACTGATAGGTGCACTAATGGGTTTGTTTAAGAAAGAAAATGAAGGAGCTGGAGAGATGGCTCAGCGGTTAAGAGCACTGACTACTCTTGCAGAGGACCCTGGTTCGATTCCCAGCACCCACGTGGCAGCTGAGAACCATCTTTAAATCCAGTTCCAGGGGAATCTGATGCCCTCTTCTGACTTCCACAGCATTGCATGACACAGGTGTACCTACCTACATGCAGACAGTACACTCATATACATAAAAAATAATTTAAAAAATTAAGAAAGAAAATGAAAAAAAAAGAAAATGATTGGCTGATATATACAAAATTTAATTTATTGTATTCTGAGGATGAGATAGAAGCTAGAGACATTCTAGCTGACTTCAAAAACCTCAGTGGTAAAATGTTATTTATTCAAAGAAGGAAACACTAGTTAAGTAAGAAATGTGGGGGCTGGAGAGATGGCTCAGCAGTTAAGAGCACCAACTATGCTTTCAGAGGACCCAGGTTCAATTCCCAGCACTCACATGGCAGCTAAGAACTGTCTTTAAGACAGGTGTGGTGGTGCATGCCTTTAATTTTAGCAGAGGCAGGCAGATCTCTGTGAGTTCAAAGTCACCCTGGTCTACATAGTTAGTTCCAGGCCAGCTGGGGCTATAGGGAGACACTGTCTCAAAAAAAATTGAAAGAAAGAAAGAAAGAAAGAAAGAAAGAAAGAAAGAAAGAAAGAAAGAAAGAAAGAAAGAAAGAAAGAAAGAAAGAAAGGAAGGAAGGAAGGAAGGAAGGAAGCAAGGAAGGAAGGAAGGAAGGAAGGTGAAAAGTGATGCTAAGATTTGTTGTTTCTCAAAAGATAGACTTCGGGGCTGGGGCTGTAGCTCCATACTAGAGCATTATTGGTCTTGCTTGCATGAGGTCTCAGGTTCCATACCAGAAACTCCACCCTCTGCCCAATAACAAGAGATGGACTTCAAATAAAAGTCCCCAGTCCTTTTTGAATATGAGGGAAAACTTATTTTCTAATACAGTATGTCTCACATATTTTTATGGATGTTTTACTAAGGTTCACACTGAAACTTCATATTCTAAGTGGAATCATTAATTTGTTTGAACTAATCAGCAACTCAAAGTATTAATATTGTATTGCTGACAAAGGACTGTGAACCTCACAGAAATTTTGTTGTGAAATCTATTATTTGCACTGTAGGTTAATAGTTGCAGTTTTAATGCTTCTAATTCATAATTTCTTATTTATCTTTAGATAAAATGCATCATGGTGTTCCCAGAAAAAAAAATTCTTAAATTCATATGGAACAACAAAAGACCTTGAATAGCCAAAGTAATCCTGAGTGAAAAGATCATTACAGGGGCAATTTCTATACCAGACATCAAACTATACTACAGGGTTATAGTCATAAAAACAGCCTGGTACTGGCACAAAACAGACCCGAAGACCAATGGAACAAAACTGAAGATCCAAACTTGAGTACAGACAATTTCATCCACCTCATATTTGACAAGGGTGCCAAAAAGACTCAATGGAGGAAAGACAGCATCTTCAGGAAATGGTGTGGACAAAACCGGATCATCATTCATAGAAGAATAAAATTAAACCCCTACCTCTCACCCTGTACAAAAATCAACTCCAAATGGATCAAAGACCTCAACATGAAACCCAAAACTTTGAAGGAGATAGAAGAAAAAGTTGGCAGCAGCTTACAAGACATAGGTATAGGAAAAGACTTTCTAGGGGCTGGAGAGATGGCCTAGCAGTTGAGAGTGCTGACTGCTCTTGCAGAGGACCCAGGTTCGATCCCCAGCACCCACATGGCAGCTGAGAACCGTCTGTAATTCCAATTCCAGGAGAACTCCAGTTCCAGGGGAATCCGACGTCCTCTTCTGACCTCCATGGCATTGCATGACACTGGTGCACAAACCTACATGCAGATAATACATTCATACACATAAATAAAATAAAATAAAATAAAATAAAATAAAAATTTTTTAAAAAGAAAAGACTTTCTAAACCAGACAGCAACTGCACAGGAAATAAGGCTGATAATTGACAAGTGGACCTTATTAAACTCAAGAGTTTCTGTACTGCAAAAGAAACAATCAGAGAAGTGAAGAGAAAACCCACAGAGTGGGAGGAAACCTTCACTGCTGATACATCTGACAGAGCATTAACTTCCACAATATATAAACTACACATAAAACAAAGAAGTAAGAAAACCAATGACTCACTCAAAAGATGGAGTAAATAGCTGAGCAGAGACTTCACAAGCCAGGAAATAGAGATGGCTGAGAAATTCTCAAAAAGTGTTCAACATCATGAGTAATTAAGTAATGCAAATTAAAACCACTTTAAGATATCATCTCACCACAATAAAGCTAGCAAGGATCAAGAAAACAAATGATACCAAATGCTGGATATGGCGTGGGGAAAGGGGAGCACTCATCCACTGCTGGTGGGAATGCAAACTTGTACAGCCACTATGGAAAGCAGAGTGGATAACCCTTAAAAGCCTCCAAATGAGCCTACCACCTGACCCAGCCATACCACTTCTGGCATTATATCTATCAAACTCTTTCTACCACAGAGATACATGTACAGCCATGTTTATTGAAGCTCTCTTCACAATAGTGAAGAGGTGGAACAAACCCAAGTGCCCCTCAACCAACGAGTGGATAGAGAAAATGTGGTGCATCTACACAATGGAGCTCTATGCAGTGGTAAAGAAAGATGACATCATGAACTTTGCAGATAAATGGATGGAACTAGAAGATTTTATGCTAAGTGAAGTAATACAATCCCTGAAAAACAAAAGATGAATGGTATTCCTCATCTGTGGATGCTAGTACCAAGTACCTCAGTTTGTAAGACAAACTGAGCAATATTAATGTTATATTCCTCATGATCTAAAGACCACTGTGCTCTTGTATTGTGAATCCCTAAACAGGTTCTAGAGCTGACCTAACATTTGTTTTCAGACCTTGTGTTTTTGGTATATGATGAAGAGTATGTGTCCATCTTTTAGAGTAATATGGTATTAAAGTGGAAAGATGCAAATCAAGAAATATGATATGGAAATAATATACAGTTTGTTTCCAAAGATACAATTTTAATATAGGTGCAATGTAACAGGCTGGTGCAACTTAGCCTTTCTGGGTGCTTAACGACTATACTTAAGGTCCATACCAATTTGGCCAAGGGACCTAAGGGATAACTTTGTTCCTTGCCCTCAGAGGTCAACTAAGTCTTAGGGGTTTATGTAAGGGGGCATCTCTTGAAGTGTCCTGCAAATGTGGGTCACCAGTCTTCCTGTTCAGGGAGGTCTTGGAGAGCCACTAATGGGACTTCATTCATCAGTATCCAGTCTATAAAGAGGAAAGTCTGCTCACGCTTCAGAAAAGAAAGCCTGGTCTAGCAAGACCTGATTTTGTCCTCAAATGGATGGAACTGGTGAATGAAAAGCTGAAAGGAGCAAGGTGCTCCCCTCCTCCCCCCCAAAGCCACGAGAGACCCCTGAGGGCCAGATCCTCAACTGACCTTGAGAAAACAAAACCTTGGTTAATTTGGGCTAACTATGTGGCTTTCAGCATCCAAAAGGAAAGTAGAACCAGAAATAAATAATCAGTAAGACCAGAGAAAATATACTGCAGACATAAAACTTGAGATCTTAGTAAAAAGACAAAAAGAAAAAAGAGAGAGTACTGTGGTTGGGTCTGTCTTCAATTCTTACTGGTAAGTGCATCTACCCTGTGGTTGCCACTGCTTTTGGCACTCCTCAAAGACACGAGACACAGCTTTTCAACCTTACAATATGGATTGAAGATTCATGTCTCTCCAAGAATCCTCCAAACCTTCAATGCCAGTTGGGGACTACTGAGATACCCACCGTGTGGACTAAACAGCTAAGGGGATTTCAGCCTCGTCAGAATATAGACTGCCATTGTTGGTCTACCTGGGCTGTATAATGGAGGCCAGTGCAGGGGGATCAAGACAGGATGCGTGCTTACTGGACTTCATTTGGGGGACCATGGGAGGGAAAGACCCCAATGTGGAACAAAAGGGCAGGATTGATAGTTGTTTGGGATTCCCAAGGAGGAACTTTTGAGCACTTCCTTAAGGAAAACATGACATCTTTTAGGAAAAAAAGAGTCCTCCAATTCAAGTGATATGTGTATGTATGTATGTATGTATGTATGTATGTATATATTTATGTATATATAACTATGTATATATATATTGTTGCAATACAAGTTGGAAAGAACAACAAAAGAACTGAAAAAATCTGGAAAGACTCAGAAAAAGATGCAGGACATGTATGGCAGAGTGCAGGGACTCAGGTGGGTTGGGGACATGGTAAGGGAAGTGACTCTAGATTTGATTGGGAAATGAGGTATGACTTATGGAAAAAGTTTAATAACAATAAAAATAAAATAAAATAAAAATTTCAGGCCTTTTAAGGGTTCTCCACACTGCTTTCCATAGTAGTTGTATGAGTTTACATTCCTACCAGCAGTGGATGAGTGTTGCCTTTTCCCCACAACCTCTCCGGCATTTGGTATCCTTTGCTTTCTTATTGGAATAAGATGAAACCTTAAAGTGGTTTTAATTTGCAATTTTCTTTTCTTTTCTTTTCTTTATGGGCTTTTTGAGACAGGGTCTCCCTGTTGTCCCAGCTGTCCTGGAATTCACTCTGTAAACCAGGCTGGCCTTGAACTCACAAAGATCCACCTACCTCTGCCTTTGCAAGTGCCTGGATTAAAGGCGTGAACCACCACACCTGGCTTGCATTTCTTTTAATTATTAGCAACACTGAACACTTAATGAGATGTTTCTCAGCCATATTCACTTCTTCACTTGTGAAGTGTGTGTTCAGCTATTACTCAGTCTTTTAAGTCATTTGTTTTCTTGCTCTTTTGTTTTTTGAGTAATTTATATACTTGTGGATGTTAATACTCTGTCAGATTTATCACTGGTGAAGGTTTCCTCCCATTCTGTGGGGTTTCTCTTCACTTCTTTAATTGTTTCTTTCACTGTAAAGAAGCATTTTAGTTTGAAAAGGTCCCACTTCAATTGTTGACCTTATTTCCTGTACAACTGCAGTCTGACTTAGAAAGTCTTTTCCTACCATTCCTGTGTATATACCTAGAAGACTCATCTTACTGCAGTGATACATGAAAAGCCATGCAGCTCTCTTCACAATAGCAAAAGAGCTGGAAGGAACCCAAGTGCCCCTCAACTGATGACTGGATAAAGAAAACATGGCATGGGGGATTTCCCAAGACCACCTGAAGCATTGGTAGGAGCTGAGTGCTTCAGCCAGGCAGATTGTTTGGTTTGATCTATTTATCTTTGGCTCTTGATTGGCTTTTGTGGCTGTGGGGGCATAGTTGTCCTCCTAGCTGGTATAAAAGGTGGGTTTGTGTGAGTCTTGAGATTGGGGATTTCCCAAGACCACCTGAAGCACAGGTACCTGGGCCCGGGCTAAACAGCAACACCCCCCCACACACACACTGGGATTGCCAAAGAAGTGTCCAACTGGATTCTTTGGAGAACCTTCAGAACAGAAAGGGAAAAGTGAGTTAGACATCCAATAGAAAGCCTAAAGCTTAGACAAGTCAACACTCCATAAGCAAAGAGAAAAGGAGAAAAACAAATCAATCAAACAAATGAGGAACGCATCTGAAGGAAGCAAGCAAAGCAAGCCTTCAACACAGTGAAGAGACATTTGGGATTCACATTGGAATACGGGAAAAGAGAAACCCATATGCCAGGGACACGAAGAAGAGACAACATGGGAAAGGCGCAGGATAATTCCACACCAAGCTCTACCAACCATGTGGAAGATTCCTACAGTGGGATTCCTACAGGGAATCCCCCTGGGGATGGCCCAGGACACAGATATTAGAAGTACAATTGTGAACATACTTAAAGAAGTACAAGATTATAAAGAGAAAATCAAAGAATTAAGAAAAAAGAATGAAAAACTCCAGAAGAAGTGGAAACACTGAAAAGATCCCCTGTTGAAAAAGATAAGGAAACCAACCAGCCAAGCAAAGAGCTACAGAAAGAGATTGAGAAGCTCCAAAAGGAAGTGGAAATACTAAATAAATCAGAAAAGGAAATGAAAAAGGAAATCAAACACTCATCCAATCAAGAGGAAAGGAATGGAAAAAGACTCAGAAGCAGAATAGAGGAAGCAGAACAAAGAATATCAGACCTGGAAGATAACACAGAACAACTAAAAACCTCAAGGAAAGATTATGAAAAATTTTAAAATACACAAAAGTGGAACAACCAGGAACTGTGGGACACTATGAGAAGATCAAACCTCCGCATCATAGGAATAGAGGAAGGAGAAGAATCACAAGGGAATGGTATTGATCAGATCTTCAACAGAATAATAGATGAAAACTTCCCCAAACTAAAAAAGGACAAACCAATACCAATACAAGAAGCACATAGAACTCCAAACAGACAAGATCAGAAAAGAAATTCTCCAC